>JAUCNO010000585.1:1240229-1272396 GCA_032353835.1 Enteromius viviparus | reverse complement strand
CTGATCTATGAACTACAGCATCAGTTTGGCAGTTACTGTACTGAAATGCAGAAGACTGTGTTGTTTATGTATGCCATTTATTCATTTCAAGAATACAAATGTACACATTACAGTATGTGGGATGTTGATAGAAAAAGACTGTATATGAAATGTGTAGAAAATTTGGTTGATAGTTTATGAAAGTTAGATTAACCAATTTGTGTTTACTGTAATGACTTACAGTAAACAATATATTACAGTAATGACTGTGTACATAATCAAATAAAAATATACGTACAGTAATCAGCTGCATGATTGTACCAGAGCAATGGTTACTAGTTCAAAGGAATGAACATTTTTTTATGATCTACACGGGATCATCTAGTGATGTTGAACAAGTAGTTCTGAGAATTTCATTTCTGATCTGAGAAATGGTCCAAAGCCCCTGAGAATAACTGTAAACTGACTTTGGTCCTTTTATCTCCATAGAAGGTTCTGATTGGTGTGTGATACAGTTTGACTCCTAATGTTTCCACCTGGGTAATTGTGTGCTAACTGAGCTCAAGCTGTGCAGAACAAACATAAATAAAACAAAATCTATTATGTAGCAACATTTCTTACAAAAATACATTCAAATGAAAACAGAAAAAAGCAGAAAATCATGTTTTTAATAATGTTATCATGTATTTTAGCTTAATCAAAATAACCCAGCTGCAGTTTGATTGAGATGAACTGGAACACACAATGAAAAGAACATTATTAAAAACTTGGTTTTAAACAGTACTTAAAAAATCATGTTATATATGTATGTATGTGTGTGTGTGTGTGTGTGTGTTCCATGAATCTCTCGTAGTTGTGTGGTGGTGAACTGGACTGGTCTGCTCTGGTTTTCTTTGTCTTATCAGAGTTGCAGGTGTGGGACAGATGCAGAACGGACAGAAAGCAGCAAACTGGACGACGCCAGGTCTCCAGAGACTAGAGAAATATAAAGCAGGTGGATTAGAGAACAGGTCCAAACGTCTTTAACAGATGGACGCTGGAGCTGCTTTAAAGTGAGATGCTTAAAGGGGCAGTTCACACCAAAAATGATTTACTGTCTCTGTATGCTGGGGTTTGTTTCCGTGGATCAGGGAATAGCCACTCGTCCTCAAATAAAGTGATCGTATTGTAGTCTTTATCTTTTTTTTAATCCTTAAGAGCGGTAAAAGCCATCTCAAAAGATGAAATAACAACATAGGGGTTTTTGACAGACATGAGGGTGAATAAGTAACTTTTTTGGGTGAACTGTTTCTTTAAGAATCCACTTAAAAATCTCCAAATGTGTCAGATGTGATGTCACGGCGCATTAAACGACTGAAATATCAGCGATCTGTGTTTAGTTTACTGTGTTTGGCGTATGTTGAGCCAAGGGCTCAGATTGCTCAAACAGAAGGAGAAACGGTTGTTTAGAAAGACAAACAGAAGACAGGGAGAAAGAGGAGCGTTAGGGGTCTCAACAGTTAACTCTCGGAGGCTTTCGCCAGGCATTCTGGGACTTTTGGCTGCCTGACAAACTGCCTGCGAAGTGACCTGAAATACTTGGTTACGCTGGACGATGGTCAACTAACTCCAGCGGACAATGAGACGCACTTCAGGTCCGTTTTTAATCCATTCAACTGAAAGAGTTTTAACGAAAGCTGAAATCTTTGTGTTTAAACCGATTTTAATGTGTTTATCAGCCCGCCTTCTTATACAAACAAATGGCATTTTGGTTATTATACAGGAATAAACAAATTTTCAAAGTGCAGTTTATTTGCGTGATGTGATGTGTTTACCATATTCAGCAAGCTGTAGGATCCTTAAAGGCATAGTACACCCCAAAAAACCCTCAGGTCATCCAAGATGCAGATGAGTTTATTTCTTCATCAGATTTGGAGAAATGTAGCATTGCTCACCAATGGATGTGAATGGGTGCCGTCAGAATAAGAATCCAAACTTCTGATAATATCATTAGAATCATTCAAAAGCACTTCACACCAATCCAATCCAGAGCTATTTTGGACAGTTTTGGCTTGTAAACAGTGACTGCTTTGTGCAGATTTCTCTCCTGATTCAGATGAGATGGGCTTTTTCACTATTATAGATTATAGACTCTATATTTCATCAAGGATGAATTTGTTTCTTACAAACATGCGGTTTTTGGCTCTCTCTGATGGACTGGAGTGGTGTGGATTACTTGTGAATGATTTTTTCTCAGCCGTTTTGACTCTCATTCTGACGGCACCCATTCACATCTGTTGGTGAGCAAGTGATGCAATGCTACATTTCTCCAAATCTGATGAAGAAACAAACTCCTTTACACTTTGGATGGACTGAGAGTGAATAAATATTCAGGCACTTTTGGGTGAACTGTTCCTTTAAGGAATTGATGTGATGGTGTAAAGTAGGCATTTAAAAAAAAAATAAGGTAACACCATTTGTTAAAATTAGTTAATGTATTTAATTAACATGAACAAACAATGGACACTACATTTTGTTAATGTTAGCTTGTTAGCTCACAGTGCATTAACTAATGTTAACAAACACAACTTAATGCATTAGAAAATGCTGAAATGAACATTTACAGCATGTATTAATGTTAAAGTATTGCTCATGCTTAGTTCTCATGTAACTCATGTTGTCAATGAACCTTATTGTAAAGTGTGTGTGTTTTTGATGAAGGTTGAGCCAATCGTCCCGTCTTACCGTTGTGTTTGAGTTGCTCTGGGACAGTTTTGTCTGTGATTTCAGTGCCGTCTCATTTGAATAGCGTTTAGGGTTTGTGCGAGTGAGTTCGGGTGATTTACATTCACTGCAGGCACTAGAGTTTACAGGTCAACACTGCTCTTTCTTTTTTTAATATTTCTGTGCATTTTTAGACACTAAATAGACACTTAAAATGCCAATAAACCAAAATAACTCAAATATCAAGTGCTCTAAAGAAAAATGCTTCAAACTAAATTATCACACAAATCATAATTGACACACAGACAGTTTCTGAAATGATAAAAAACAATGCATGTGCATTTTGCAGTTTCATCCTTTGTTTTGTTTAACCAAATGCATTTAGATGCAAAAAAATAAAAGGCCTTGCATAACATATTTCCTTATTTTAAGTCATTCATTATAAAGATGCAAAAGAACACTTTCAAAGCAAATCATTTGACATAAAACGTTTGGCATTTTTTTCTTTAAATTAACTTTAAATTTTTCTGCTTTTGAGCATGACTTAAATGTGTTTATTTGTTTTCAAAAATCTCAAACGAAGAATATTTAGATTTAAATTCTACAAATTCTAAATAAGAGAAATATTTTGGATCAAATGAACACAGTGTGTTGTTTTTGTTTGAGATCAGTTAAACATCTTGACATTGAATGTAATTCTATGGTCACTTTGCTTTGCTTGAAATCACCAGCCGATTAAGATATTGAGACTTTTTTTGAATGTTGAATGTGTTTGGGAGTCACCGTGTCTCCGGCGTGGTGCTGGTTCGGTGTAAGATGGCGGGCGAGGGTCTGTGCCAACTTCTTTCTCGCTGTGGCACAAGACAAATCAACCCTCAGACAGTCATGCATCGCCGGGCTCCCGTGTGTTTAATGAGCTGTGTGTGTGTGTGTGCTGACATGCGTGTGCGGGTCACAATGCATCAGTGCTGCTTATTCTTTAATGAAAATGTTGTTTATTTAAGGCCCACAGGTAGAGTTTGCCTTGAAACAGCATTTGCAAACTATTTTAATTCCATAATGCAATATAAATGTTTTTAAAAAGCTGAAAAAAGAAAGATTTAATGTGCAGACAAATAATTATTCACATTTATTTAGACCAAGAATGATAGCCATATTAATAACTATAATATCTTCTTAACCATATTGCAATTATGTTGTGTTTATTAGGTGTGCTGTTGTTTTATCGTCTGTCACTTTTTAAATGTTCTTCAAAGCGGGGTAGATTCTGGATGCAGTGATGTTAGAACATGAGTAGTTGTAGTTATCATTAACTAAAACTGTTAAATGAAATAAAAGCTGAAATAAAACAAAATATTCAGTTTTTTCTTTCTATTTCTGTCAACAACAAAAAAGTCTAGGTATCTCAGTTAGCTGTTGTCTTGTGATTTTTAAAACACAAGTAAGCAAAGTGACCACAAGTATATAGAATTATATTAATTATTAACATGTTTAACTAATCACACACACACACACACACACAATAATTCTATTCATTTTCAACACTAGATCTAAAATAATGCTCTTATTTAGTATTTTTGTTTTGATTTCCAGTAGAAATGTCTAAATATTCTTGAAAGCTTCTCACAGAAATTGTTAAAGCACCACAAATACTGGAAATGAAAATGAAAACAAGGATAAAAAATAGATAAAACCTAAAATAAAGTAATTAAAATAAAATAAGAAAACCTTATACAAAACATCAAATCCTAGGAAAAAAAAGTATTTACTTTTATATCATGGCTAAAATATATATTAATAACAATGGCGAATTAGAATTTTTAATTATATATTTTTTAGGGCCTCAAGATGTATATCTATACGTATAGATAGATATAAACTATTATGCTAAAAATATTGCATATTTTTGCTTCTAAAAAGATAATGGTAATATGAATTAAAAAGAAAAAAAACTATTTTATATGCATTATATATTCCATCTTTTCCACTAAAATACAATTCTGTTTTTACGTTTGTTTGCTAAAAAGTTTCAGTTGCCATTTTATGCTCTTGGGTCCTGATGCAAAACCCATCGAGAAGCATCTTTCAGATGAAAACTTTCTTTAATGAACATTTCAATCATTTCGTGGCAAACCAGGCTTTCTGCACACACAACAATTTCACACCAATCACGAGCTCTCCGAGCATCTACATCTAACAGTCTTTCTCTCTCCCTCCTCCTCTTCCTCCTCCTCCTCCGAGCACAAAAGCAGCAGCTCTATCTGCATACGCTCTTCATAAAGAGTCTTTTGTCATGGGCTTGGCACACGTGATCTTCCCCAGTCCACCCAGCCCCCCTCAGACTAGACCCGAGAGAGAGAGAGACAGTCCCACGGACAGACAGACAGCTCTACCTTTAGAAAATGAGAAAGCTGGGGGTGGGGATTATTAGGCCAAAGCCCCCCGTTAACTCAGGCTCTGTCTGTCTTTAGGTGAGAGGCCAGGATTGTATAGTTCAACACGTTCACAAGTAAAAGTCAGCCGACCTCTGCTTGAGCTGAACGCTCTGAGTGCTCTTGGGTCAGGATTTAGATGTCAAAAAATGTGTTATTAGTATTATAAACTAATAAAGGTCTTGCATGAAAAAAATTGCAGGCTTGTTGAATGCAAACACAAGAGAGAAGTCAGTTATTAAAAAAAAAATCAATTAAATATTTAATTGAAAGTGTGCTTTTAAGTTTTTATATATTTACTATATATATATATATATATATATATATAATTTACTTTAGTTATATTTATATAACTATATGGGTAATCAAAAAAATAAAATATGTATTTGAAACTATTATTTAGAAAATCACAGCACCTCCTCTTAAATCACATAAGAAGCGTAAGAACTGTAAATATACAAGAATTAATAAGTTTTTAAAAACAATGCTATCATTGTAGTTTAGTAAATGCCGTTTTATATTTTAAAATGTAATAAAAATGGATGGTTTTTATTTCTTTATTTTTATACAGTCAATTATTTCGAAAATTGCTTTATTTGAAAGTACTTGATATCTTAGGTTTGTGGTTTTTAGATTTAAATAATTTTTTATATGTTAAAATGAATTAGAATCATAGCACATTCACATTGCTAGACTGTGCAGTTTAGTTTACTAGAGTTGATTGCAGCAATTTATTATTATTAAGTGTAATTTATTATTATTAAGTGTAATTTATTATTATTAAGTGTAGTTTATTATTATTAAGTGTAGTTTATTATTATTAAGTGTAAAATGTGGTAAAATACTTGTTAAAGAAAAGCAAACATAAAAAGAGTGTAAGTTTTCTAAATAATTATACAGTCTACTGTTCACTGATCAGGTTAACTTACTGAAAAAAGACTAAATATTATTTTGAGATCAGAAACATTCAGCGTTGCTGCATGACTTTGTGTATTTTAGTGTGCATTTGGACACACTTAAAATGTCTGAATGTCACTACATTACATATTTGATTTGGTATTTGATGTCATTTATTATAGGAAAAGGCAGAAAGGCACAACATCTTTTGACTAAAAGACGTTTTAAATACTAAACCAGTAGTTGTTTGAGGTTAGTTAGCTGTTAATGTGTTTCTCCTCACCTGTGTGAACTTTATACATCCAGCTGATTTAAACAGAGATCTCAGACATGAAGAAGAAAAGTCAAGCTTTAGTGAAGCACTTTTAGAACTTGCTCTCTAACAGTAATTTCTAAGCATCCAAATATTTTTGATGTTACTATATTTACAAGCATGAAGGATTATCGAATTTATATTGCCACGATAGTGCATTATTTACAATAAAAGTCAACAAGACTTTGAATTGTCTTAAATGTTTTTAACCACAGATTGTGAATGAGAATCAAAATTGCATGCAGATGAGTCTTTGTTGCACGTTAAGTTTCAAAAGTGTTTAAGTAATCACATAAAGTCCAAGCGCTTTTAGATGACTTCGAATGTATTTGACAATTATTAAAGATGATGTACAAATTTGAGTTTGGTTGATGTTAATGCACTCAGGGTAAGTCCTAGTTAACAGGGAACATTTTTTGGATAATGCTCTGGCCATTTATGTTCTCAGAACATTTAGACATTTACTGAACACTGAAGTTGGGGTTCAAATGATTTTTTAAATGTTACTTGTTTCAGAGAATGTTCAAAAGTAACATTCCGATAATGTTTGCAAAATGACCAAAAGGAATCTTTATATCACTAAGAAAAAGCGTTTTTTTTTTTTTTTTTTTGAGTGTTTGGAAAACGATGAAAGGAAAATATTTTTTTAAAGAATTTTTTTAAATATATGATTTAAAATTGAATTTGTGATTTAAAAAAAGGTCTGTTTATAAAACAAAACAAAAAGAACATTCATAAATAACATTGTCCTAACTTAATGGTAATGTCTGCACTCTCAAGTTTAACCCTGGAGCACAAAAACTGTCCATTTTTCGAAACTGAGATTTATACATCACCTGAATGCTGAAAAAGAAGCTTTCCACTGATGTACGGTTTGTTAGGAGAGGACCATATTTGGCTGAAATGCAACTATTTGAAAATCTGGAATCTGAGGGTGCAAAAGAATCTAAATATTGAGAAAAGTTGTCCAGATGAAGTTATGAAATTAAAGGTATGTAATTTACAAATTATCTTCATATTCTCTACCTAATATCCTAATGATATTTGTAATTAAAGAAAAATTGATCATTTTGACCCATACAATGTATTTTTTGCCTATTGCTACAAATATACCCCAGCGACTTACGACTGCCTTAGAGCTTTAGGGTCAATAATAACGTTTCTGCTGATTAAAATGGTTTTAGACTCTGTGGTCAACACGCAAAAGTGTTTTTATAGCCCGTTACGGGTTTATGTGCAACCAGAGGAGCGTCACAAAACACGAACGGTATTATTCTCGAACGGCTGCTGTTGTGCTACGGTGTTTTTATTCACTGATGTGTGGTCTGAGAAGAAGGCACCATGGGCGTGTCGGGCTCGTCCAGAAGAACATCCTGCTCCAGCAGGGCGCTGGTCCCGATGCACGAGTATTTAACGCACTTCATCGGTGAATTTACACGCGTATGTTGTGTCGCTGAATTTGAACTTCTGTCAAATTCCCATAGTTTTGATTTCGCACCTGGTTTGCCTCAGTGTTTTTCTTTTCTGACCAGTTTCTTTCTTTCTCTCTCGCTCTCTCTTTTAATTTGGTCTGCCGTGTGCCAGGTCACGTCCCGTGCCAGCTTTGGATGAAGAGTGGCCCAAACAGAAGGACACAGCTTCAGTCAGACTCACTTTACAAGGCTGTCAAAGACGCGAGCGCCAGCTGCGAGAGGAGACCTGGATCCAGCACGTGATTTCACCGGGTGAGTTTACATCTCCTCGTTTTTATTGTTTGATTGATGAGTCTCTAGCTGCGTTGATGAAACGGCATGCCTCTTGCAACATGAAATGCATGAACAAAAATGTAAGCCTTTCGTATGAAAAATACTATGGATTAATGTTTGCATTTAAACTGATCTTTTATTTGCGTGTCGTTGAATGTGTTTGTAAAGTGGGTACAAACTTAGAAAAGGAAAGCTGAAATTTGCCTTTGCTGTTTTTGTTAATTACTTTCTGCAGAGAAAGTGATTTAATTCTCATTTGTGTATGGTTTAGCATGGGACATTTTCACCAACCTAAATAACTTCAGCTCATATTTATTAATCAGTGCACATAATATTTCTGTTAGGAAATGAACAGATAGTCTAAACAAAAAAACGATAAATGGTTGTATTGTGATTTTTTTGCTTCTCATTTTAGGGAAAATGTAAAATCATGAGAAATTATATTGCTATATTGAAATTATGCGTTATATTCAGTTGAAGAATTATATGATTGTTAAAATTAGAGAAAAGAAGATTTGAGTGTTTTTACAGTAGTGTGTTTGAATTATATTTTCACAAACATTTATTCATTCCATAAGGAATCTTTTTTTTTAAATAGATATTTTCTTTCTCAGCTTTTTTCCCCTTGTTCTTCTTTCTCCATCTCTCTCTCTCGTTTACAGAAAAAAAACACTATATATATATTTCACTCACAATGTTTTATTTTTAGACATAGGACATGCATAATAAGGATTTATACATATTTAATACTTTAAGGTCTTTGCACAAATTTTTAATAGGAAAAAATGTAACTGCTAGGTCTACTGAAGTTTTACACACAATCTGTAAGTAGAAATGTTGGATTTGAGTAATCATTTATATTGCATGATTAATTCTTATAACTTTCTTTCAAATCCTCTAGCATTTCCACAATTATTAGAAACCAAGTATTCTCTAAAAGAACTCTCTTGCTTTTTTATATTTTGTTAAGCTGAACGTTTTGGAAATAACATTATCAAGAGGTTCCAAAAATGTTCAAATTAATTCCAACAGTTTATTAAAATAATTATGTGATATCAAATTTGCTTGCTGTTATCGATTTCTGGAGTTCTACGGATCAGGTGCACGAGCGTGACGCATCCCTCCAGAAACGGTCGCAAGTGTGAGAACCTGGTTTCGCTTGGATGATGCTAGAGGTCAAGGGTCAGCAGCAGTTAACAAGAGGAGCTGCCTAAGGTCCCAGGGGTCATTCCCAAGGGTCTGACCTGCTTGTCACTTAATGTGAGCGTAATCTTCACCTTGTCAAAGCAAACAACTGTCGCACCCTCTCAATTTAGCTTGAATGGCCCCTTGAGTAACGCTTTTGACCCTGGGATCGTGACCTTTTTGTCTGACCCAGCGGGGAGTAAATGGAGCAGTTCTTTAGGCACGTGTTGGAGGTCAGAGGTCAGACCACCAAAAACAGCCTTTTTTTGTGTGACGTCGAGAGTTTATTTGCCTGTGACAGATACGTGAAGTTATTTAAAAGCATTCTAAATTGTGTGGATTATTTTTTCGGAGTAGATTAAAATTCAGTGAGAAACATTTGATGAATTTTATTTTTATTGTGCATGTTTGAACGACATAATGAATGCAACTGCTTTAATTTCACACAGTAGAAACAAACAGTGCTGTTCTTTTGAAGAATAATTACCTTGAAACTCTTAGTATCCATTTTTTTGCCGGCTGTGTTCTTGTTGGCTTTCATTTGTCCAGCATTTCCTGTTACAACAAACACCGTGTGTGTGAATCTGGAGAGGAGAGTCACACCACCTCGAGCTTTCTGACCTCGTACAGACTGCTTACCCATGCTCACGTCAGGCCGGCATCACGATATCAAAAAATACAGCGCTGACTCAAACGTGCAGCAAAATATTTGTGCTGGTTGAAATATTATTCCATTTTCAGCATCCAGTTGAAGTCTGGCTCATCTTATAGAGGATTCGTTGTAGAAACATTTAAATATAGCTTCCTTTGCTTGAGGGGAAAAAAAGTTGCATTGTGTTGCACTGAATTCAAATAAATACAAATGCATTTAAAACAAAAAATACATTAATGTTAATTTTAATACATATGTTATGCATTTTATTTTTGCCGTCAATGCAATTGTTATGCATTTCTGCTTTTACTTTTGTGAATTGTGATTTGAATGCTATTATTTTATTTGAATTTGAATGCCGTTTTTATTTATTAAAATTAAACCGAACAAGTGAAAAACATTTGCACAAAATGAAACACTGAAATATTTGTTTCCTCCATGCATTGTGTGCTTTGCGGCAACAGTAGCAGTTAAACCTGTTTGAAATCCAGCTGGGGGAAAAAAAAGTTTTTCACAATGCAATCTTTATTGTGTTTCTTACAGAAGTGGTCTAAAAGGCTTCAAATATAAGACAGTCGACATCTACGAGATGGTGGCAGCCGCCATTTTGTGATGTGCTTGGCCTCAGAGAGGGGAAGTATATTTGCGTGAGTGTTTGCACAGCAACATATTAATATTAGCATTATGTTTTCAACAATCTCTCGCTGAATGTGGTATCTGGGTGCGTAGCACTTAGCATCTTTTACATATTTTCTTGTGTGCTCTGCAGTGAAATGACTGCGAATGAATCCACAGCTATTGGGATTTATGATGCATCTGAAATATGCTGTGCTGTTTTGTCATGTTTAGACATAAAGGCGTTGTTGAAGTTCAGGTGATTAATAGTTGGCCAGTAACCTGTAAGCAAAAGCTTGTCCTTGGACAGCACCACCACAAACAAAGAACCCCTAATAAACGAAGAGACGTTCCAGCTAAATAACAAAAGATAAAGCTGCTGCTGTGCTGCTCGCTCAGTCTTTGGGGATGCAATAGGCTATCTGAAGTTCGAAATGAAATATAGGAGCGTATGGTTTTATCAGCGAGGCCGCTGATTGGTCAGAAACCGTGGCGAGATGTGACGTGGGAGGAAAACGGCGGGGTCCCTACCTAACGCCTTAGATGATGTCCAACAGGCCGCACAAGCTTTTTCACTCCAAATGCACTAACTTTGCAGTTCTGCTTGGCAGTGAGTTAGTGTGCGAGGAGAGACGCGAGCCAGCGGCGAAGAAGACGAGTGCGCCCTCGTGCATCGGCCATGATAGATCAGCCCAAACGCAGCTTTTGGACACAAAACGGCTCTGGTTAGGAAAGTAGCCCCACCTTCTGAAATGTCACAAGTCTTCCCACAATCCCCAGAGAGACTGCAGAGAGAAGTGTTGAGTAAGTCCGCAAGAGCTGGAAAGAGATTTTCGCAGTTCGCAGGCTTCTCTCTTTCTGCACTCTCATTAGAGAGGAAAAGAGAGAGAGGAAAAAAAAAAAAGAGCGCGCTGCATTCGGAGGGAAAAAAAGTTTGTACAGTGAGTCCGGACTCGAGGGCTATTTGGAGTGAGAGCCTAAGCAAACACAATCTTTTTCGCTGTGTCGTTTTCCTTTTAATTTATTACAATAGTGCCTGCTGTAGTGTCGGACACTGGGAAGAAATGGAGGGAAACGATATCGCCACACTTCCCTTGCTGCTCGGTGTGTGTATGAGGGAACGTCTAATGTTTTTGTCGCTTTCTCTCCCAGGCTCGTTCTGTCACCGCAAGGGAGGGATTTAAGGGAACGGGGCAGATGGACGGATGAACGAGGGGTAAAGAGAAAGAGAGAGAGAAAGGGCACGTGAGGAGAACTGTATCGTGGGGGCGGAGCCTGTCCGATTTCCTGCTTTCTCGTTGGATGGAAGGTCAGAGCAGTTCCTTAAATCCAGTGCGGAGACTCTGATTGGTTGGATGTGGGTGTTTTTTTAAGTACAGGCACTTTTATGTACCAGGGATTGATTTTTATTTTTATTATTATTATTTTTTTATTAACCAACAGTCATTTATGAGAAATGCGTTCGTTTAGGCTCTAGTTTTAAGCTATGAAAATGCACTGTAAAAATATGATTGCATTTTTTAAGACTGTAATGATCTAAAGAAAAAGTGACCATTTCAGTATTTATCAAGCGCAAATTATTTATACAATTTTTTGTGCATAAATTACAACCACCTGTTTTTGCGGTATAATTTCCTCTACGACAAACCGTTTTGCCATGAAAAGCTTAGCCAGTGAAGACCTGGAGATGTGTATGACACTCTATTGTATGTGTATGCATTAAGAAGTTAGGTGAATATAATTTGGTAACAGAACATTCCTGATGTGCATAATTTCTGATAAAAAAAAAAAAATATATATATATATATATATATATACTATTTTGTAAGTGTTCTAATGCATAATATACTTGATGAATTTAGCTTAAATGAGATGATGGATATTTTGTTTCACAGATGTTTAAAATTTATGCATTCAAGATGTCCATTACTGGCAACTGAAAAGAATTAGTAAGGTTCTGAAAATGTCTGTTTTAGGAAAGTTGGTAAACAAATATCCTCCTTTTTTCAGATTCGTGTCCAGAATTCAAATTTAGTACGTTGAGTTCGGACACACATGTGAACCAGCACCATTTCGGTATCAGTTCGCTTGCTAAAGGTGTCGTTATTAGTCCTTTTTAGATTATTTGGGGAAGTCTACTTTGTACTTTACATTCCGAGAAAAAATAAACCTGCAACGTTCAGGGTTTTGAAATGTCTTTAAAGCAATCCCTTAAAGCAAAAAAATTAATATATGATGAAAAGAAGAACTAAAAATAAATCCACTGTTTATGTTCGGAAACTACTTTTAAAAAAATTTTTTTGCAGAAAGTTGCATTCTTCTGCTGTGCTTCCACTCATTTTTCTTTCTTTCTGATAGGATTATCTGTGTGTGTGTGTGTATGTGTGTGTGTGAGAAAACATACTGAGTCTGCGCACTGGGGGAGGAGTATCTATGTCACACACTCTCTCTCTCCGTCTTTCTCCTCCCGCTCTGTACTTGCAGTTTTTCCACCCTCCCACTTCTCTTACTCTTTATTTGTCTCTCTCTCTCTCTCTCTCTCTCAAGTGCAAGGCCATGTGGGACGTCTGATGAGGAGTTTCACCCCTCTACGTCTCCAGTTTCATATCTCTCTTTCCCTCTCCACTGTTCTTTCGCTTTCCAAATGGGTTCCTCAAGCTCCGCTGTCTTTGCAAGGTGGAAAGCCGCTGGAGACTAGTTTAGAGAGTGTAAGGGGGGAAAAGGGGAAAGAAAAAACCAAGCTTCTTTTCTTTCTTTTTTACCGCGAGGGCCTCCTGACTAGAGCGCGAAAGAGGCTCCACCACAAGCCTGCCAACACGCTCACAGTTTTTCCAGTATGTTCCTGCGCTTCTTCATGCACCCGTTTGTGGAATTTTGTAGTTGCATTTGGTCCGCGAAGTGCCTATTTTGACATTTTTCTATTCCGATTTCAGTGAGCAGCCGAGCCTGCCTTGACCCGCAGCCCACGCCGGCGCAGTGCCAGGCCAAAAACCTGCTGGATTTGCCATGTGGAAGTACTGACCTGCCACTTACCCGTTCCCGGTCCAGGGATTCAGTAGTGAAGCTGCTCCGCTCTGGGATGAAGCTCACAAAAAGCCGAGTGCAAATATCAGCACGAGGAAACGTCTGGGGTGAGTGGAAAATGCAAACTCGCATGCGTCCGTGCAACTATCGCTGAAAAAAGTGAAGGATGGTTGCGAGGGGAGGGGAAGACACAGAAAAAGAGGATCGTGAAAGAGGAGGTGGGGAGGGGGGCATTTATTCAAGCCTGCCTGATGCTCCTCGGGCCTTCGAAAGCCGATCGCATGTGCCGTGGTAACCGCGGGACCATTTAGATGCGGCAGACACGCTAATTGTGTGTTTGCTAACACACACCATTCAGCGAGACGTGCTCCGGTCCACAGACGGGGTTCACACACGCCTCCCAGACGCCCCGAAGGCCTCCTATTGTTCCAGAGGCCCAGCCGAGCAGCCGGCAAGCCTAAAACCAGAGCCCTGCGCAGGCCTGACGAGAGGGAGAACTGGAATTCGAGACCAGACGGGATAGCGGGACGGACTCGCATGCCCCTCTCTCCCTTTCTCTCCGCAGCAAGAAAAAAAGAGGCCTGTGGAAAGCGCTGCCTCCGGACGCTGACGTCCTCGCAGATGTGTGTAAGTCACAGCAGCGTGTGTGTGCAGATTGCTGGTAACGTTTATAACATGCATTTCTGAAGCAGGGCGTACAGCGATTTAAAATGCACCGATTCGGATAAAATGTGAAAAAAAGAGTCCGGTGAACTTCACTTGCACATTTTCACAGTTCGAATTTACGAAGCATCGCTGATATCAGTATTACTCCCAAATGTAGTAAACTGCAATGTGTCTGAAATTAATTTCAGATTGCAATTAAGTATCTTATGTATGCTTATGTGGATACTTTTCAACCATGTTGATAACTGAAACTTTTATATGCTGCGGCCTTGTTTTATTCAATACAAGGGTATTTTTCAGTATTTATGTTTGGGCCAAAATGTTGTTGTATTTTCTTACTAAATTATAATCGGTAGCAAGAGGCCTGGCTTTACTCTTTGTATTTGGCCACTATTGAATTACAGTCTTGGCAGCAGTACTGGGCCTTTGATCCACCGTACTGTGCTAACTGTAGATTTTATTTATTGCAATCTTTTTCTTTTTTGCCTTTAAATATATTTATTTTAATTGCCATTACAGTGATTTTTTTCTGTGCTGTTTGATTGCACATGTTTCGCACTGAGTAATATGTTTGCACCATTATTTAAAAAGCAACACAAATATGATATATTCTTGATAATTAAGATTTAACACATCTATGATTATTGAATAACTAGCGAAGCTCAGGAACCTTTTTTAATAAATTTTTTTGTTAAAAATCAGTTAAATATTAGATATAATTCATACATCTGTATGTATCCGGGGTCTTTTATGAATTAAAAATAAATATTTACACTTAATTTTATAAATATATTACAGTGAATACCGAAACTAGACCACTATTTATGTACTATTGGTTATTTACGATTTATAGAATTTCATATTGCATTTTTTTCAAAAGGTTGTTTCTTTTCTGATCATTCTTAGGCAGTTTTTAGGACAGAGAGTTCGATATTCTGTTGTAACACGTGTGGTGTAAATTTATGGCTTCCAGACAAATATTCCTGTCATTGTGGGTGTGGAAATATTCATTTGGATTCCTTTTTTTTTTGGCCGATTTTTACCTGCAGTTGTCATTGAATTTGCTGACTTTGGGATTTCACTGTGGTTGGCAAAGAACTGCCAGAGCAGAAACAGGGCACTTTATCGAATGTGACTTCTAACATTTAAATTATAAAATGTATGTTAGATCCACATGCATGCACACACACACACACACACACACACTTAAAAGTTCTTTAAAATGACATGTTTATCACAGTAAAAAGGTAGTACACAGCTTAGAATTGAATTTCAGATTAGTTCTGTATATCTACATCTTGAGCGATCAGGCACACAGTTAGAAGTGCTTCAAAAATACATATGTACTATGGTAAACATTTTGTACACGGCTTTAAATTTAATTTCAGGATAGTTTGAATTATTTGTGAACTCGATTGATGTCTCTCTCTCTCACACACACACACACACACACACACACACCGTCTGCAGTGAAGGGGTCTCATTCCTCAGTAGTTTAGGCCTCAGTGTGTGTGAAGTTCAAGTCCACCATTTTGATTCAGTGTGTGAATCAAGCTCTATCTGTATTTTAAGTCGACATAGAAAAAAATGTATATATTAACAAAATTAAACCACATACAGCAGATTAACTGTTTTATAGTTGCCATTATATCGTAAGACGGTAATGTTCTGTAAAAAGTAGTTTCTTTACCAACACACACACACACACACACAACTCCTGATTTTATTTCATAATTTAAATCAACCGTCTAAATGTTTTTGCAATCAATTTGTGCACATTTGTTAAAAACTAAAACACTGACTTATGTGTATGTACACACACTTTTACCTTTTGAAGAAATCTGAGGTCCCCATAAATTAAATCAAAAGTTTTGTTTTTTATTTAGTGCAAAACACTTTATACAGGTTTAGTCTTTTAATTATAATTAGCTTTGTAATATCTGCATAATGGTAAAATATGTGTTTTGCATTGTTTTCAGCATATGTGTGTACTCGCCTTAAAAAAAAATTCAAACTAACCTAACAAACATGCAATAATCAGAGTTGCAGATATTATGACACGTATAAGATTTAGTTAAACTTTTAGTGTGTGATTTGTGAATCGTTGTCTATTAGCGTGTGTATTGTCTAACGTACTGTAGACAGTTTAGTCCCAAAATAACCATGCTCAATGTTTTATTTCTTACGGCTTTTATGATGCACTGCAGGACATTTATTGTAATGCATTTGTTTTCGGTTTAATCCATTTAAGTATTTTTAATCCTATTAAATTTATAGTGTAATTGTCTATGTTTCTGATGTTTTGCATGTAATGTGTTTGAGACATTACAAGTGCAATACAAACACATGCACCATTAATTCCGTACATTTTTAAGTATACTGCACACATGTTCGTGAAATAAAACAAATAATATTTTATCATATATGATGATATTTTATCATCTGTTTCTTCAAAGTCCAAACTTTCATTGAGTTCACCACAATGCTAGGATAATTTGTGTAAGCTGACAGATTTATTGGGTCATTTACTGCTAGATAATCCTTTGTAAAGTTTGTTGCACGATGGTTAGTGGCAAAACGGATTTACGCATGTTTTTGTGTTTCTGTAATTTGCACCAAATGTTTTACAGAAAAAAGGAAGAAAGAGTGTGTGTTTGTGTGCATGTATAGTCATGAAGAGTCAATTACGTAATTAAAATTACAGTAACAATTACAATAACAGGCCTACGATTTACATGTTTGTCATGCTCGTGTGCAATGCTGTAAATACATATGTAAATAAAGTTTTATTTTAATGCACAAGATTAAAAAATGTTGACTTTAAAAGTCACAAAAATAACATTTTATTTTAATTTATACTTTTAAAATTCATAATCTAAAATATCTTCTCTATAAAAAAGACTCTACATATGTTCATGATAAAGCATTAAAAATATATATATTTTTATACATAAAAAGAATACAAATGTTTACACATTGCAACGTTACATCTTAAACATTTTGGGGAGAATTCTCAGTCATTCTGGTTGAATTATTTAAAAAATGTGTCCACACTGAATTAGAAAATACTACATTCTGCTAATTTTTCCATTTTTAATACTTCCTATTTTTATATTAGTACTAGCTCATTTTTAGTTTATAAAGCAGATTATGTGCTTTAATGAGAAATGCATTTAGTATTTGTTGGCATGGTTCTCTCCCCCCACCCCAAATATAAAGTATTCAGCAAGTCTTTTTGAATTACATTTTCACATTTAATCTTATTTACACTAATTTATGGCATGTTACATTTTTCATAATTAGCTGATTAAATAATCACTAATTACTTCACCTTTTGTTGATCTTTGATAAATAATCCCCTAAATAAAACTCTGTCACAGTCATCAATTAAATGTAATGATGACTTACTTCATTAAAGAAATAGGGAAATGTTTACAAACAGCATGGTTTATTATTTAATTTGAAAGAAGTGAAATACCACGAATGCAGCAGTTAACTGTGTTTAGATGTAGAAGTTCCAATTGTATTTTTAAGCAAACAAATTGCTAATTTTACAAAATGATAATTCTAACAATATATTTTTGTCTTTTTCTGTAGGCAAAAGTACAGTTTGAAATGTACTAACCAAAATGCAGCCCTTCACAGGTCAGTACAGATATGATCTTTTTTCGTAACTACTTAAATAATGTGGGAAAAAAAACTTAATTCATAAAATGAATGCCTGTGCATTTCACAATCTTATGCAGTGACTTTATATTTATTGATTAGATGGTCTGTATTGTAAACTATGAGATGCATTGACCAAAATGCATTGATTGTTTTTTTCACTATTATTTATTTTAATAAATCAGAAATACATGTAGTATATTAGTATATATTATATTTAGTATATATTTAGTATTTTGACTACAATTTTTGAACAGTAAAGAACGTAACGCAAATTTGTACGTTGTACCCAGGTGGGAAGCACATTTTCTTATGCACCCAATAGTGTCGCCCCCTAGAGTCCGAACCCAGCAGGAACAACCTAACAATCCCATTATCCCAAAGCAGATGTCAAAATTAATTTTTACAATGTCCAGTGCAGTAACAACTACAGCTAAATTATTTCAATTGAATAGAATTACTAAATTGTCCGAAAGAGTAAATAAATCAAGACGCTACAAGCAAAAACATATTTCTAATTTCTAATATATTTTCTAATTTTCATTTTGCATTATATAAAGTGTTGACTACAGTAAGTCAAATTACACTTTTTTTATTGTACTGCACTTAATCTATTTGCTAATGTAGATTTAAGTTACAATATTTTATTTTTATTCAATAACAGTTTTCTCAAAACGAGTTTCTCCACTTCAGCAGCACTGACACACACCATAATTTACAGTTTTATTCCAGTCTATATTCTGAAGGTTTTTATAGAAGGGTTTGTTCATATGTCATTCACCTGATTTTATTATCAAACTTTATCTGTTTGTCTGTAAAATTCAGTTATCTTTAAAGGTTGTTGACTCAAAATGAGTTTTTTCTCCACTTCAGCAGGACTGACACACACCAAGTTTTACAGATTTATTCCTCTCTATATTCTGAGGCTTTTTGTAGAGGCGTTTGTTCATATGTCATTTATACAACATTTTATTCCTAAAAGCACAGTGAAAACTACTTTATTGTGGCTTTTGACTGTATTGACTAAATTTCGAAGTAATAAAAGAAGAAATCCAAAATCCCCTCTGTAAAAACCTTCAACTCTAGTGTGTAAATAAAATGAAACAAGAATTGAGAATATGGCTTTATCCAGTTATCATGGAAATGTATGTAAATGATTGTACATTTAATTAGATTATGCATTGTTTGCTTTTTAAAAAAATAACATTTCAGAAAGTTGCGATACAAAAAATGTCTGAACTTCTTAATGTGATTACTGAACTGGGAAGGAATTGTAATATATATTAGTGCATCTGCTGTGGACTTATTTTCATTGTGAATGGTCTACGTGTCATTTTGCCTGCCCACAAGTTACAACAAAACTGTTGGTGCTATTGGGTAGATGTTTTTATGCTTTTATTGAAGTTTTCATTTTTTTAATAATGTAATTTCATCCTTCTGAGTGGAGGGCGAGAGACTTGTTCAGAAGCAGCTCAATGTTTTATCACGGAGAGTAAAACAGCTTCAGATTGTAGAATAATTTGTTTGTATTTAATATTTGTCAAATGTTTTAGACTGTTGCAATCTCCTTGTTTGGAGCTGGTTATTATTTCTTATGTTTACGTAGCTGATAAATCAAGTGTAAGCCATGTGATCTGTGGCTATATTTCTGAGTTTGCTCAGAAAACTTTGGATAGAAGAAAAATGGTTGGGAGATGAGCATTGTGGACCAGTTCTTTATTAGTCCCATTAAGATAGTTCTCTAAAAAATACAAAAAAAAGGTTCCAAAAGTGTGTTTCACAGTGATGCAACAGAAGAATCATTTTGAGTTCCCCAATGAACCTTTAATTGAACATTGTAACAATCTGAAGAACCTTTTTCTGCATTACAGAACCATAAAGGTTCCATAGATGTTTATAGTTCTTTATGGAACCGTAAATGCCACTCAAGAACCTTATTTTTAAGAGTGTAAAGAATCTTTTTTTTGCAATGGAAAGATTCTATGGTTCTTCATGGAACCATAACATCCAAAAATAAAGATTCCAAAAAGAGGTTTTTGCAGGGATGTCATTTTTGGTTCCTCAAAGAACATTTTTTCCCCTTCGTTTAAAGAACGTTGTAATAATCTGACAAACCTTTTTCCAATTTAAATAATTTTTTGTGGAAAAGAAAGATTCTACTGTATGTATAATGAATGTTAAACGTTCCTCACATAACCATTGATGCCAATAAGAACCGTTATTTTTAAAAGTCAAAGAGGTTTCTTTATATGATTTAAAATGTTCTAAACACACAAAAAAAGGCTTCTTTTAAAAACTGTTCACAGAACAATTCTTTTGGGAGCCCTTCTTCTAAGACGGTGCTGTGAAAATCCCCTTTTGGAACCTTTTAAGAGACCAAGAAAGAAATAACAGCATTCCTTCTTATTTAGGTGCTTAATTGTCGCCAACTGACTGCATGTAAATAAGCGCCTTCACAGCATCCATCTGCCCCTCTCAGAGTCCTGACCTTGGATCTGAGCCACAAACTTATTTTTTCAGCATTGGCAAGGATCTATAGCAGCATTGTGACCTCTCTCACCACCTTTACCAGCTGAAATCCCTCCTAGTTTGGCTACTTATAGCAGTGTTGGGGAATGTCTATCGTATTTAACTCTGGAAAATGACTTGCATTGGGTAAAATCTGCATTACTCAGGGGGAAAAAACACTGTAATACAATACAAGAAGTATGCATTTCTTAACATGGTTGGTTAACATGAACTGTGAATCAGTGAGCAACATTTTTACAGCATTTTGTTAGTTAAAAAAATACAATTGTTGATTGTGAGTTCACAGTGCATGCCATTTAATGTTAACAAATGCAATTTTAAAAATGTGTTAGTAAATGTAGAAATTAACTAAGATTAATAAATTCTGTTGAAGTATTAAGCTAAAAAAAGCCCTTATTTTAAAGTGTTATTAAAAACACAGACACTGTATAAGTCTCATTTTAATATTATCAATATAAAAAGACGATTTAATCTTTCTTCACTACTAGTAAGCAATGCTAGTCTTGCACAAAAGGCCAGGATTGTCTGCATGCCAGTTACTTTCCAGAAGGTTCAGTCACTTCAGACATGTTTTTGTCAAAAACAATAGTTAGTTGCGAATGGAAAAAATCTTTTGTGCAAATGATTTAATTGCATTAATTAAACTTGCAGATGTGCATCTAAATTATTTCGTAAATCTGTTTCCATCATATTGTATGCCTATTGTACTGTTTTTCTAGCCTTTTTATGCGATTCTCCTAAATATGAATACAAATGAGTGGATGGCCATCTGGCTATTATTACTATTGTATTATTATTTATTGTAATTATTGTTTTATGTTTGAATATGGATATGAAAATACATTTCCCTAGAAACACTTCACTTATTCTTAGTGCAAAAGCAGTAAAAAAGGTTTGTTCACTACTAATAAGCAATGCTAGCCTTGCACAAAAGGCAAGGAATGCTAAAAGTTGAATATAAATAATCATCTAAGCAAACAGTTTAGCTACACCACTTAAACTTGCAGGACCTGTTTTGTGCATCTAGTAAATTATTTGGTAAACATGTTTCCGTCATATTATATGCACAAAAAATTACATTTTTAATGAACATTTTAAAAAATGTATTTGGGGAAGAGAGAGAGAGAGAGAGGGGGAAAAAAGTATTTTCTATGCAATAATAAACTCAGAAGGTTGTTTATAGTATTTATGTTGGACCTTGCTGTGGATGGTCATTTTTTCATAGGGAGTCAAAAAAAAAAAAAACATGCATTCGATTGCCATTTAATTTATGGTGAAGAAGCAGTAAACATAATTTTTGTTATTGCTTAGAAAAATAATAGCGGCAGAACGTATGGCTGTTATTAGTGTTTTATAATTGATTATGGATTTTAAAAAAATATTATTCTTTTGGGAAATTCTTTAAACAGATATGCTCTCTTCTAGTAAGCAGTGCTAGTTTTACTCAACATGCCCAGGATTGTCTTCATACCAGTTACTACTGTTCCCCTGCTTGGCTTTGGCATAAAACACCATCCATATTGCTGTGTAAAAATTAATTATGAACTATATTGCATAACTGTACCCAATGCACACAAATTTCCATGCCACCTCCTGTAGGAGCGCAGCACAGAAATCTCTCTGAGAGTTCCTCTCCCACCAACCTGTGTCTGCTTACATTTCCACCGAGCAGATGGCCACGCAGCATGGCATGGGATCTCACGCGCTGTGACGCGCTCGCATATGTAACGGGAAAACTTCACAAGCGTACCAGGAGAAACTTTGCTTATTTTTCTGATCGAAAGTCCCTCTAAACTAGCACATCTGAAGGGTTTTTAGATCGTGCAAGTCGAATCTAGATATGCTATGAAAAATATTAACTTCAGTATAATTAAAAAAAAAACATTATTTATCATCTTACCCATAATTGCACCCACAGGTTCACCCAAAAATTTTATTTTGCTGCAGTCATCTCACCCATCCGAGATGTATGATGTTTCTTCATCAGATTTGGAGAAATGTAGCATTGCATCACTTGCTCACCAATGGATGTGGATGGGTGCCGTCAGAATGAGAATCTGCTGATAAAAACTTTTAACAAATACGGTGGGTGGAAAAAATGGGTGGATTTTGACGTGAGATGGATTTATTCACAGGAGGACTTTATTTTGACCAGTCTGAAGTTAAAATGCCTTAATGTTTGATATGTTTCCTAGAAACATGCCGCTTTTGTCTTTTTAAGATGTTAACTGATGGACTGAAGTGGTGTACTTGGGATGTTTATCAGCTCTCATTCTGATGGCACCAATTCACTTCTATTGGTGAGCACTGCTACATTTCGCCAAATCTGATGAAGATACAAACTCATCTACATCTTAGATGGCCTGAGAGTGAGCACATTCTCAGCAAATGTTCATTTTTGGGATAAAAACTCATCTTGGCATCACAACACCTTTAGCAGTGTAGGCTTGCTATGTGTGTGGGCTCCAAAAGTCGAAGTTGCTAATTCAAAGATCAAGGTTATGGACATCTACTATCGTGAAAGGCATGAGAGAATCTGGGTATGTTCATGGTGCTCTAATAATAGCACACCAACAGATGCATTTCTATCTGGCCCTGGCGGGGGGTTCAGGCGGGGTACGAGGCCATGGAGGGTGACGCCTTTAATGATTCATTTCAATCAAGGGAAGGCTTTCTGAATCACACAACATGGTCGATCGATATAGCAGATAGTTGGTCACTGTTCAGAAGCTAAACCATGAGAAATTTGATCCTACGCAGTACATGTAGGAACAATTGGAAAAGTGCACTGCTAGATGTGTCTTGCATTTTAAATTACACTCACTCATATAGTATAAGAAATCAAGAATGAAATCTTGTGTTGCCATTTAAATAATAATAATAAACTATTTTATGGTTTTGCATAAAATGCTGGGGAGAGAGAAAAAAAATATGTATGTATATATATATATATAGGCTATATATATAGACCAAAAAAGCTGTAGTTGTAAATTTAAGCCAAGGAAAGTCCCATTTGATGAGAATTAACTAAATTATTAGCTTAATGTGTTAATCGTAGCTTATGTACTTAATTTAATTGCCAGATAAAAATGATCAATATTTGAATTACATTTTTAAGACTTCGTTTATTTTATTTTAATTTTTTTGGCCCGATCAAGCATTTATTTTATTGAAAATTACATTTATTTAGTTTTTTTCCAAAATGTGCTTTAGGGGGTTTGGGTGTGTGTGTATATATATATATATATTTATTTTATTTTTATTTTTTTTTTCAGCATTTTATGCAATACACTAAAATGAAGAAAAAAGTAAATAATAAATGCAAATTAAATGGATGGATAGAAAATTTTTATTGTTATTTCAAAATGTGATGTGGACAAAATAAAGTATGTAATTTATCACTGAAATACATTTTAATGCACATCTTTTATTCAATTTAAATTGCTACTTATTTTATTATAAATTAATATATAGATCGATATAGATATATATATAGCTCCCGAAATATGATCTGATAAAAACGATTTACTAAACTATACTAAAGTTTCCAGCTTGTATCTCACATAAAGCTAAATTGTATCTTATATCTCTGTTTCTTTCAGGAACTTGACAGACATGTTCACTATAAATCATCATTACACGGAAAGAGCAGAAAGAAGGGTGAGTAAATGAGTGTGGTTCTGTGGCTTTAAGTCTTGTTTCGTGGCGTGGGGTACAGTTCACGGGACATGGCTGGTCAGGTGCTGTTGGCGAAGGTTAGTGCTCTGCTTTAATAACAGGATGCAGCTGCTCTCCTTCATGAATACACCAGACCGACTCTGACCAGAGACACGGACCATAAGTCTTTTCTGGCCTGTCACTAAATAGCTTTTTCACATTGTATCAGTTACAGGGAATGGAGGAAACTGTGGCGTTAACGAGGCTAGTTTGGCCAAAATGCGGTTCACTTCGGGTTACGCAGAGTCGCTGGGACTGCTTTGGCCGAGAGCCTCCATTAGCCATTGTCTCGCAGATATGACAAATACGCTGAACGTTTGGGGAAATTCTGAACAAACAAGGTGGAAACAGTTGCTGGAAATCGGAGCGAGCCGGATTCCTCTGGCTATTGTTGGTGTGAACCTGATTCGGCCCTCACTGATTGATCATTGCTCGGCGTTCCTGGACTCTTTGAAGTGTGCGGTCAGATTGAAACCCTTCCCAGAGACTCATTGTCTTGGGTCGAGGTCTGGAGAGTCACAAGTCTGGTCTGCCTCATTATCCAGTCGTGCTGCTGTTTAGTGATGTTTAGAGACTAGACACTATACTAGATATCATAGTAAGAATAGTAATGAGATTAAATAGACTACTCGGTCATATTATTTGTTGAGATTAAGTAACACAACCAGTTTAATGTGCATTTAGTAAATTATTTGGTAAATAGTTCATGCACTTCATCTTTCTTTCTGGAATGCACATTTTTATTTGTTTATTTATCTAAATAAAAATAAGTCTATAGACAACAGGATATTGTTATTTGATATTTAACTTTGGGTGAAGTCAAATAATGTAATATTACAACAAAAAATATTTATTTTATTTGAAACATTTTATTTTATTCCAAAAGGTGAATAAAATGAATCTTTGTACAGCAGGATATTGTTATTGTTGTTTGACATTTTAGATTGGATAACACAAAATAGTGTAATTAAAATATATATAACTATTTAAATTTATTTTATTTTATTTGATTCTGATCTGTGTGATATGCAAAAATATAATACCACAATTCAGACTATGTTTGTTTATATTACACAATATTCAGGATTTTTTGATGAATAGAAAGTTTAAAGAAATTTTTTTTTTTTAATTTCTTTAAAATTCATTTCTTTGTAGTGTTAGACATGTATTTACTCTCACTTTTGATCAATTTAATGCATTCTCGCTGAATAATAAAAAAAATAAAATAAACCGTCCTGATCCCATGCCTAGAGCAGACAGTTCACATTGTTGCGCATGTTAAGTGTGCCTCTGGCCTGTAGCTGTTTTGGCCCTCGTGCTTGGGGCCCAGAGATCAGGCAGGGGTCCTCCTCCACAGCCAGAGCCCCGCACATCTGTAACAGGAGCTGCTGGTGTATATAAATAGCTGCTGCAGGCCTATGCCCCGTGAACCGTCCAGCCTCTGCCCTATTTAGTGTCTGCTGAGCAAACTCAGCTGTCTGGATTCCTCCCGTCTGCACCTGGGGCCCCTAGGGGCCACCGCATCCTGATTAAAGGGTGTGCTGGGCAGCACAGTAGCACAGTTTTATAGGCTTTTCAATCCAGTAGTTAATTCAGTTTTATATGCAGTGTATACAGTTAATGATATGAACGCACCTATGAGCATGTTTTCTAAATTGTGTTATTCTGTTTTGTTGACCCTGAAGTCAAGGTTGCGGAAACATCCTGCAATCTTAACAAAACAAACAAAATAATAATAATAATAATAATAATGAAAAAAAAAAAAAAAAAAAACTATTTTAGCTGGTTGCCATAGCAACATCATTTTGATTTACCAATTCAACATTAACTTGAAGTATTAAATAGTATTAATAGTATTAGTATTTGTCAATATATGAAAACCTTTGCAGGTGACCAAGTGTTAAACAAATATTTAAATAATTATGTATTTAAATATTTGTATTTTATTGTTCCAATATTTAAATACATGGTTAAAATAAACATTTTAATATTTAAATATTACATAATTAAAATAAGCATTTAAAGCATTATTGAATTATATAATCTAAATTTAAACTTAATAAAATATTTAAATATAAGTATTATGCATATTTTGAGGTTTTGGTTGACAATTTTAAACAAATATTTAAATATTTTAAAAATAATAAAGAATTATAGTAATATATATTTTTAAATGTATTATGTATGTATGTATATATACATATTTATACATTTGTTCAGTTGACAAATATTAAACAAATGTTTAAATATTTAAAAAATTAATATTTTTTGCTTAATATAACTATATTTAATATAAACAAATTATTATCACTTGCTTTACTTGAAATTTTAACTTTTTTAACAAAATGATTAAATCTAAATATTTATATTTTAATTTATATTTTCGGCTGACAGTATAGATCTGACAGAAACGTTGAGATTGTAAAATAAGCAAATATTAAATATTTAACTTTGGAATAAAATATTTAAATAATTAAAATAATTGTAATATTTAATTGTATTATTTCATTTGTTCCACAATAAAATAGAAAAAAATAAAATATTAAATAAAATATTAAATAAAATAAAATATAAATAAAATATTAAATATTTAAAATATTGAAATAATATTGAAATATTGAAATATTAATTCAGCCCTATAGGCATAAGGCAGGTTGGGATTGAGAAATGACACAAACTAAAACAGGACTTGGCTTTTCCTCAGAACCCTGCAGACTCGTTTCTCTTAATTACAGATGCAGACAAACAGAGATGAAGGAAGAAAGACGCTTCTCTTCATGAAAGGTGCCTAAAACATTAATGTCTTTTACACTGATTTGCACTTTAACAGCTTGCTTGTTCAGCTTCTGCATTCATTCATTCTGTGTTTTGATCTCTGAGTTTGGACCCCGCAGGTGCTGCTGAAGACCACTGCATCACATGTGAGTTGATTTTCAGTCGGGCTGAAGCCAGGACACCTTTCCAGCATATCCCACTGTCCTTTGGGGTGAGGTAGTAGGTTGTATAGTTTTAGGGTGACACCCTTCCTGTTAGATAACTATACAACTTACTGTCTTTCCTGAAGAGGCTGTAATATCACCGTCATCTTCCTCTTTCAGCCCGACCACAGATGGACCACTCTTCTTTTCGTATTATTGATCATTTTGTTAATCTTTTTAATTTTTATTTTAAAATGTTTTTATTTTAATTTCAATTACAGTTTAAGTGTTTTTTAATATATATGTATATACATTTACACATTGATACATTTAAATTTAAAAAATTTTTGTTCATTAATTATAGCTTTTTTTGTACTTTTGATGTTTGAAATGTGGCAAGTAACTGAAATAAGGTATTTTTTTTATTATATATATAATTTTTTTTATTAGTGTGTGTACATTTTAATATAATTATAGGTTTTTCTGATTTCATTTTTAATTTTAGTCAAGATTTTGATGCGTGTTTGTCTTTTTTATTAGTTTTAGTTTTGATTACATTTTATTTGTTAATTTTAGTTCATTAAATTTAATTTGTTATTTTTCAGGTTAAACTAAGCAAATAAAAATATAAGAAATAGTTGTATTTGAATTTTATATATTTATAATAGTTATTTATTTTACTTATTTTATTTTAATTGTAATTGCTTATCATTATAATATATATAATTTTAGCATTTTCATTTAAAATTTTTACAGTTTATTTGGTTAACTTTAATAACTCTGCCGTAACACAGCCAGATCAGATTGAGTTGGATGGATAAGGCCTCTGGGATGGACAACATTTGTCAACAAATATTAAAAACCATTAAAACTGAATTACATGATGTGCATATTTGGATTGAATGATAATTTTTTTGATTTTTGGTTTAAATTAAATGATTTCCCAAAAGACCTGTTAAGAAACATTTCAGATCACTACGACCGATTTTCGTGGCTGCTTCCGCTGCAGTTTTCTGGAGGAAAGTTTTTGCAGATGTGAGCTTTGCAGAAAAATGAAATTAATTCTCATTAACATTATGCAAGTTGGGAGAATATTTCTGAACGTGGAGGCCGTAAAGATTTTTTTTTGCAGTCTCTGGACACTCCTGATGTTCGTACAGGGTGAGGTAGTAGGTTGTGTGGTTTCAGGGTAGTGATTTTGCCCCATCAGGAGATAACTATACAACCTACTGCCTTCCCTGGAGGGCAGCGACACAGCAGCGGTCAGCCAGCAGAGGTCAACACTCACAGGTACATCACACAAACACTGAAAAGCCCTTGTGTCCTGTCAACCTCCTTTTGTTGAATGAAAATGCCAATAAAGAAGCTTTTTATTATTCAATAAACTTGTATCATTCATGTTATGATCTATCATTCTCTGTTTTCACTTTGTGATTACAGGTCATTAATAATGTGATCACTAAAACTTCATTTCATTACTACAAGTTCATTCTTAATTTTATACACACACGTGTATATATAATCACATCGAAAATAAAAGTGCTTACATAGTAGTGTTTATTTAATAAATACAAATGCGTATTTTTAATATTTTATATATATATATACATACACAGTATATATTTAGGATGTATTTATGTCTATACGTTTATATTCATATAATTGAATTTGTAAGTTAATAATATATATATATATATATATATATATAAAGAAAACATTTTCTTAAGCATATGCATGCATATTGTCACGCCCAGCTGGAGCTGCCAGCTAGAGACTGATGATGGCACTCCGGATCGCCATGAACTCTGTGGTTTTGTGTCTGTTTTAATACCTGGACTCCATTCCCCAGAATGCAACTCTCCTCCACAGCTGTTTCTAGTTAGGTTCAATCATTCAATCATCATCACCTGTATAAATGCCAGTCTGTGTGTCTGTCTCTTCATGATTCATTATACATCGTCAACCTGGTTTCTGGATTTCACTCATGTCTTTGTTTCTAGTGTGTTTTGTCATTTGGATTTATTTGCTGCTGATCTTTGCCTGTTTGATATTCTCGCCGCTTCATCCCAAGGACTCTGATTGCCGGTATTTGATCATTGATTTGTTTATCGTTTTCTCTATTGTCTATGCCTTCACTGAATTCCGTTGGCCGGTGCTCGACCCTAAGATTTAAGATTCTATTAAGATGACCAAATAAATATAGTAACTTAAGTGTTACTGGAAGCGTGTTTCTACTAATATTACTAATAATTAATAATGATCATTTATAAATTTATATTGAATTAAACTTTTAATTAATAAATTGCAATATCATTAATAAATGGTAAAACCAACTGCAAAATCAGAAAAAATAACTTTTAATTAGCTAATCATAATTTTAAAAAAATGATTTAATGATTTAATTTTATTTATTACTAACTGATATTAAACAGGATTCACAATTATTGTTTTCTAAAGCTACTAAAAAAGGCACAAGCCCACCTTCCTGGTGCAACAGAAAATATGTTGGAAATAATATTAATATTATATAAATATTAAAGTATTATGAGAATACAATTCAGCAATAACTTTTCATCTTCATGTAGTGAAAGAAATTGCATCTGTCACATGCAATAAACCGGACGGTTAAGAGCACATCAGACACATCTTTATTATTTTAAATCGTCTGGGAAGGAAATGACTGTTTGAATAAGAAATGAAAATCTAAATATAGTAAAAGATCACAAATACTGACTGAATTAAGATTGTAGTGATTTTTTTATACATATAAAGAAGCTCATCTAATCGCATTATTTCCTGACTACCAGAGCAAATAAGATTTTATCAAATGAGTTTAATAAATCAGTCAGCTGCTTATGATTTGTGTTGATATTTTATGCCCACTGTAGTATCACACAAGTTAGTGTTGATTTTGGAGTTGTTTTATTGAAATGGTATCATTTCATTGTTCAGTTTTTAAAGAGCACTTGACTAAAATGTGATGCACTTGCTTATGGCCTCTTTTTTGACATATAAAGAATAGGTGTCTCGTTCATACCTGTGTATTTTATACTGGATCATATCAAGTGGACATTCACTGGACTTCAACCCTTTGGGACAACCGGACAACTCTATAAGACAGAAAAAACCTGTAACCATGCAAACATTATTCAGCATTATATAACACGTATATGGGTCCTTCCACAAAATCTATGACTTTTTGGGTCCCAAAAAGGAAATAATCAAACAAATAATAATAATAATAATAAAAATAATAATAATAATAATAATAATAAGCTAATAATATAACAACAAGTAAATGTGCATTTTAAAAACATAATACTATTCATGTCTTCATCAATATTACACAAAAAAGTCAAATATTATTTTAATATTATTTTTCAACAGGACTTTAAATAACAAAATTATATAAAAATAAAACTTGTATATTCTAAATATACTTTCATTGTTAAGCAATATTTTTGGCATTAGTATGAATTTTTAATACACCTAATTGTACTGGTGCCCCACAGTCCTGTTCTTCTCCTTAAAACCCCTTGTAATATAAGGTACATTCAAGTAACATCTTTTCTAGGAGGTTGCATCATATCTCAAGCAGGTTTTAAACGCTTCAAACACAATGTTTCTCTCTCACTATATGCTTTATTTTTGATGATTTATGAGGGAGTGACATTGTGCAGTGTCAATCCTGTTTTTAAATGTAAATTTAAACAATTATGGCTAACATGTAATATTATCAGTGCACAGTTTGTGCTTTTGTGAACTTGAATTAGCTAGAAATGAGCATATTTGTTTGAAATCTTCAAACCTGTTACCTTTTAGAGTAACAGGGATGACATTAATTAGGCTTGACCCCGTTTTTAAAGTCAAATTCAAACAGTTAAAAGGTCACCCTCTGTGTATTATTGAGCTAATGCCTACAGTATGCCTTAGATGGCACAATACAATTTCTTAAGGTGTCTTCATTGGGTATTTTAAAAAAATATATTCATTAAACTTACTTTATTTGCACTGATTTTGTGGGATGACCCATATATTCCTATACATAGTCATAAGTCTTGCTTTTGCTCTACAAAATGAGATTAACAGGTGGTGTGATGCAATTTCAGGAATTTTTTTCCCTCTCCGGTTTTTTTTTTTTTTTTTTTAATATTCATACAATATATACACATTTGTTAGGATCGGCTGTGCAATATTTCTGTTTTTATTTCAAAATGGCGCTGAATCATAGGAGAAACTGCTGAGCTTGCTCATGTTTATTAGCCAAAGCATCAATTTGACATCATAACAGAGACATGGCGCCATCTGTTGGTCACTCTGAAGCAGTGCAGACAGATAGACATTACCACTTTCTGTCAACTGCCAGTATATTCTCTCATAATTATGATTGCATATATAAATATATGCTTAGGAAAAAACGTTGCTGGTGAGTCAAAACAAAGGCACTGATATATTTTAATATAAGTCAGTACAAGTTTCCTTCAGTTCACAGATCAGACTTACATTTTAGTCTATGATTAGGCTTAAGCTTTGTCTATTAAACCGAGGGAAAGGGTTATTTCACCCTAAAATAAACATTAGGCTGTGTTTTACTTCCCTTCGAAGCATCCTAGGTATATATGACAATTTTTTTTTTTTTTTTTTTTTTTTTTCTAGATGAATCAAATCAGATTTTTTTTTTTTTTGTAAACAGTCCAGATACCTCCAAGCCTTTCCATGAGACTAAATGGGTGATTTCTGTTTACAATTCAAAAGATGTTAAAGTGCCCCTATTATGCCATTTTAAAGGTGTCTAATTTTGTTTTATGAGTGTCTAAAAGCAGGTTTATGTGTATGCAAGGTCAAAAAACATAATTTTCTCTAAAAATAGATTTTATTTTACCCCATTTCTAAATGATTCCCAAACGACTCGTGTGAAGCAGTTCAAAGACTCAGTTTCTATAAACCCCTCCCTCCCGTAAACCCTCACTGTGATTGGTCAGATGGCGCAGTCCTGTATGATTGGTCTACAGACTCAAAGCTTGAACCAAAACTACCGTTGACCATGCATTTGTAAGCGAATCGGGCACACCTCTACGTAATGAACTTTAGCATTGCATAAAGCATAACACTGCAGCCATCGTTTA
>JAUCNO010000585.1:1204802-1218302 GCA_032353835.1 Enteromius viviparus | reverse complement strand
GACACCGCTCAGCAGTATTTTGAAAGTGATTGCAGTACCAGTTTTGGCCATTTCTTACCTAATGCTCCTTTAAGCTTGTCTGTGAAACTGGGGGTGTGTATACTAATATTTCAATTACAAGGGTTTTTTCGATTTTGTCTAATATCTACATTTTGCTATTTTATTACAATCGTTTCAGAGGTAAATCAATAACAATTAAATATTTAGCAATATTTCAAGTGTGATTTATGAGATTCGTTGTTTTTTAAATCCAGTTTTCTTTGTAAAAGGCAAAAAGCTCATCACACTGATTTTAAAGTTAAGGATTCATTATTTTAAACTGAACTGAAAACTATCATAACATCTTAGCTGATAATTCAGTACTCTTTATTTTTGACAAAACATCCCATGTTCGGGTAATGTCTGCACATTTTAGGCAGTGACACCAGTGCTTTACTAAAAACAACGTCACATGGCAAAATTTTAACTTGCATACTAAAACATTACTAAAACATCCTGAAATACAAAAAGAAATTGCATAACTGTACTAAAATTTAGTAAATTTCCCCCAAATATGAGGACTGTGTGTTCCCTTTTGTCACTACCGAAACAATGATTTTTATTCCATCTCCTATCCTGAAAAGTCTGCAGCGATGGACTAAAAATGAACTCCCAAAACTTAAAAGGATGTGATGCTGGTCCTTCAACATTCGATCTCAATGTATCTGTCTATAAAGCCTATAAAAAACGTACCTCACAACTCTTCAGCATGTTTACAGCATTCTTATTTAGTGAGGGTCTTCTTTAAGGATTTAAGCAAGGTCTCGAAGAACCTGACACATGGCATTCCTGTAGACTAAATGTTTCCCAATGGGAATTTATTCCTAATTCTTTTGCATTTAACATCCACCTGTTGTGAGGAACACAGAAATCCCCCATTTTCTCCTACAGCCTGTCAATAAATCATTTTGAGACAAACAAAGTCTGAGTTTGAGGTGTATCACAGAGACAGACAGGCTCAGAGGTGCTACTTTCAGGATCAGGTTGACCCGTTTCAGGTGCGGGGGGACATCCGGGTCACAGAGAGACTCTCCTTTAGTTACGGAGGGCCACACGGCATCAGCTGTAATTAACACACAGCTGGAGCAACGCGCACTTTTAAAAACAAAACAAGTACTACATGCAAAACTTGTCAAGGGTTTGTTCAAATCAACTCTAAATGCCTCAGTCACACACCAAAACAAACGTCCAGACACTGTTTTTAGAAATAAAAAGAAGTTTAAATTAGGACACGCTCAAATACCCACAATCCTACAACACACAACATCTGAGAACAACCATACGTACAACTCTCGTAGACAAAAACAAACTACATCAGACAGAAACATTATTAAAAAAGCAGTTTCGTTCAATTAAATAACAATACGTTTTTAATACAGTAGTTTAAAAGCATGCTAAATAATATGCATTAATGCCCATGGACACTTCACAGGTAAAAAATTGTAACTTGCATACTATAAGCATGCTTTCACTAAAGCTGGCGTTTTTCTTCAAAATAAAAGCTTAAACGTGTTGATGCAGAATTGCTAACAGCTAGAAACTTAAATTTAAAAACATGTCTTTCAAGTGTCTCTTTTCTAATATAGTGTAAAGCAAAAAATAATATACCTATGAAATACTCATTTTCTTTTATTTTGCAGTGCAATTGTTTTACAACTTATGGCTACTACTGTCATTGTTGTTATTATTATTATACCATACCAGTATACCAGGAATACTGTAAAAAGAGGGTCGAGCACCCTTTGAAGTTCAGCCACAAGTCAATTCACTGATTTTTTTCTGACTTAAATTTTCTTACTTAAGAACATAGCTTGGAGCTATTAAATTGAAATTACAAAATGCTAATACTTTAAATTATAATGTGAAGTACGCATGATAAAACTGATGACAAGCTTTATAACCACAAATGCTGCATGCAGGTGAGCAGAAGTGAACAGGAAAGGTTTACTCACACGAGGAAGTGATACAGGAAGCACCTCAGGCCGGCGGGTCTCTCTAGGAAGTTGTATACATCGCCCTGCATGCTAGTCTTGGCGTGGTAAGGGCTGTGTGGGAAGCGGGCGGCGGAGGGAACCGGGACGGTGGAGATGGAGAGGGGCTGGCAGCGCTCGCTCTGCGCCGGTGGCTCCTTTGTGTGGCCACCTGGAGCGACGGGTGCTCTTGATCCATTATTCACCATGGGCTCTAGTTCCAGTGAAACAGGAGAGTGTCCGGCGGCGAGGGAAGCGCTGGGCGCTGCTGCCTCCTCCAGGCTGTGAAGGAAGTCATGGCCGTTGTGACCGCAATGCTTTAGACTGGAGGTGGACCACCCGAACGTACGTCCACGGGATAACAGAGGGGTGGGACGGCCCAGCCTGTTGTCCATGGTTGAGATGTGTTTCAGTGGGGCTGTTGGGTACTCCTCCAAAGTGATTAATCGGACATGGCTCTGAACCTGTAAAGGAAGAACAAATTTGTGGGGAAATAGTTCTTTTAATTACTCGCACTGGTTTGCATCTTTTAAGATTATTTACAGTCTTGAGTGTTTGGTTGCATTTGATTGATCACCAGTTGTTGGGAAGTCACAGCACACATTAACTCATGAGGTGTCATGACGTGCTCCCAGTCTGCGGGTTTAAATAAGGAGCAGGTCACAGCTCAGAAAACCTCAGAAAATTGCATGAGAATGCACGGAGGATCACCAGACACATCCATAACCCTCCTTTAAAATGCATAATGAGATCATGCTTAAAAGTAGTGAACATCAATGGTTCTAAGGTTCTTGTTTTCTGTATTAGGTTCTAATATTGTGCTCTTGTATGAGTTGTTAAAACGCAACATTAAAGACTTTTGTTGCGTAAAAATCTACCAGGCATGTGCCAAATGAATGTCATCACTCCAGCTTGATTGTGATTCGACTGTAGTCTTTCTCAGAAGCAGTGAGGAAGAGGAGTAAAATACCCTAATTATTGAGGTCAGACTTTCCCCTCAAGAGAAATCACAAGATCGCCAGTCTATCAAGAGATGACCAGTGGATGGACACACAAAGCCACTGGAAAAAGCTTTGTGAGCGGGGACAAATCGAAACAGGACCCTGCCATCCTCTCTGCCGCGTCTGTCAGTCACAGAAGCAAAGCCGCTGACAGAAGCGAGACTACAGTGCCTGCCGCTCGCAGATATAGTTTCAGACCACCGCTTTAAGCTGCAGATCACAATGTCAAGAGATAGAAACCACTCACGGTCAGAGCGTGTCGAAAGGATTTAGTGGACAAAGAGATAAACACGCTAACGTTCATTCATGTGTGCATGAAGCACAAAAGCAGCAAATGAATGAAACCAGTCACTCTTTAAGTTATCCAACCAAGACAACTGGAACTAAATACACTTATACGGAAATTATTAGAATCTTATAAATGTAGCCAGATATTATACGACCTATGACAATATATATATTACACACACACACACACACTTGCTTAAAAAACATATATTTTTACATATTGTGTATATTTATAGAGTATATACAATTATTACGTAAATATATATCATAATTATATATATACACACACACGTACGTATATGTTGTATATTTATATTGTATGTAAAAAAAATAATTATACTGTGATTTATGCATTTATATAATTTCAGAACATTACACTTTATAATGCAGATGTTTACAGTTATATTAGTTAACACATTAGGTATCATAAATTATGTTATTTCACAAAAACTTTATTTAATTTTATAAAAATGCAATTGTTTATTTTTAATTATACAACTTTTGATGTTAAAAATGTCTATATATACAAAATAAAAAAAACTACAGTAATCAAGTACTAAAAGTGATATAATGCTAATACGTAGCTATTGTTTATTATTTCATGTAAACTTATTGTAAACTCAGTTATCATCAGCTCAGAAATTTTAAATAATAATAATGATGATTTACGTTCAATTTAAAGCAGAAATATACTATTTATATTGCGAATAAATGCTATATTTATAGCCACAATAAGCACGTACACAGTCTTGAAATATTAAGCTAGCTATATTTATCCTTATAGACTCTATGTGAAATATCAATTAGACCCTTTCTAATTTCTACACACGTCAAGACTGCAAGAAGTCATTTTTAATCTCTCTTCGATGGACACATCACTTCACAAAACAAAAGAAATTAACTTTTAAATTAACAATACCTCTCCAGCAGGGCTCGAGTGTGTCGTGCAGAGCTGCGCGTCAGTTCATCATCATCATCATCAAGTAAACGCGTTAATTGCAGTGATGAGGAGATGGGCTAGAGTTATGTGTAATGCTGTGAGTGAAACACATGTGGAGCGATGCAGCAGAGATGCTGAGGGCGTCATCGCGTCGAGGCGGGCGCACGGAGAAAGCTTTAGAAATATTTCATAAACTACAAATTCAAACGATTTCGGCTCTGACATATGTAAAGAGGATTTTGCTATATTCTCTGCGGAAAGAAATTATTTTTTCGCTAATAACAATATAATAATAATAAAAACAATAATATAAAAAAATAGAAAAAATAATCTTAGCAAACAAATACGTATAGGCAAAACGTTTCTTATTATATTTTATTAATTATTTTAGATATATGATTGTAATTATTTACAACGTATAAGTTGCTCAGTTAAAAATATATTCCTCAAGACTTTCTGCTCAATTCAATCGTTTTCCATCTAGTTAATAGCCATTCTAGTTTATATGTTTCACCCAGGTTACACTTAAATGTTGATTGGAATAAAATAATGTGTTTTGATCTCAAATGAAGTTGTCTCTCGCGTTTTAAGCTTCGCTTTATTTGTGTCCATCCGGGCCGCCGTAGTCACGCTGCAGGGTTTTCCATCATGGCTGCGTCCATCACTCACCCTGCGCTGTCCTCCTTATGCAAAATAAACGGTCATATTAATGGAATATACAGCTTAATATTTTTAAGCAGGAGGTTTTCAGTCTCCTCTGTGCTCTCAACAAGCGCAGTGACCACAGTAACAGGTACAAATCATATTGTCTGTTATTTAATATATGTGCACTCTCACGGAGAGATACCAAATTATTTCTATTATTATATAGAAAATATGTCCTTACAATACTAAAATGAAATATTTAACCAACAAAGTTGGCGTATTGTGCATTGGTTTTTGACATGTATCATAATACAACTATGGTATTCCTGAGCTGCATATGAATATAATAATCGTTTAATACATAGAATGCATTGTAGGTGATACAATCATTGGGATATCAAATTAAGGGTTAGTTGCTCATCTGGCATGTTGATTGTTTCTTATGGCCACCGTACGAATTACAAATTAAGTTACTTCTAAATTTCCGCACTTAATCAAATGTCTGATTGCAGAATCTGCAGGCCGAGGTGTTCGGGGTCAACGGAGGCCAAAGAGACAGGTTATTATTACACTTTTCAATCATAATGGATTTGGTCTGTGTTCTTATCTTTATGAATCAGGTAAATTATATTATTTCTAATAAAATGCATTTGATTGTATCACACAGGCTGGGGAGCCCAGGACCGGGCGGATGACTGTGGATCAGGACTGGACTGTGGTTTATCCCACTGCAGCGTCATTTAAACCGTCCGCGGTTCCCCTGCCGGTGCGGATGGGATATCCCATGAAGAGAGGCGTGCCGCCTGCCAAGGAGGGCAACCTGGAACTGATAAAGGTGATAAAGTCTTTTAAACTACATCTAATTAAAAAAAAATTAAAACAAAAGCAATATGTATTGATGTATATATTTTTGGGATTTCTGATGGTCTAAAAAAGTCTTAATCCGGCATTCCACAAATTAAGGCAATGCAAGTTTATTTAAATAGCATGTAAGTTTATTTATATAGTGCTTAAAGTAATTATAAAAAGATAATCACAACAATATTTTTTTTTTATGTCTTTAGATTAATAAAATAACATCCTACAAGCTAACAAACGTGAGGGGGGGCAATAGACATATCAATAATTTTATAATGTGAAAGAAAAATGGGAAGAGAGGGGGAAAAAACAAAAACATGTGGTAATTTCTGGAGGTGGCACAGTTTACAAAACCCACGGTTCGGTTTGTATCATGGTTCTAGGGTCACGGTTTTCGGTTCTGTACGGTTCTTGTTATTTTTCCTTTTAATCTTTAACACTCCAGAAATGTACTTCAGCATATGATATATAGATTAATTATCCACAATTTAGGATACAGTATTAAAAAGTTATATCATGTAATCATGCATAAGCTGAATTGGATGCGTGTTGCATAATAATTGCTTACAGTCGCAGTTCTATCTATTGTTTTATTTCCGCTGTCATTATAGGTAATAGAGCGCGGATCAGGCCGCATTTTTCTGTCCGAGCCCTGCTCGCGTCAGACAGAGCTGTAACAGAATTATTTCTAATACTAATGACACTTGCTCTTTTTTTGTGTGGAAAGCCTGCTTTTATTAAGCAACTGTAGGAAGGCGTTCAGAAATGTCAACAGGTGAGAGCATCAGCACACACGGGCCAAAAAGCGCCATTATAACACCGATGTGACCGAGCCGACCCGAACCCGAGTACCTTTCTAAATATCTGTCCGAACCTGGTGGGTCGGGTATCCATCCTCTAATAGGTAACATAACAGCCAAAATGTTCCAACACAACAGATTTGTACGATGCTGGCGCATCCTCCAACTCCGGACAGCCTTCCTTTTCGCTCCCACTTGCCATTTCTACACGTACAGTATTGTGACCCGTACAGCACTCACTCCACACTGTAGACACCTTAATTCTTTCGCGTGAAAGGGAAACACACTGACGTCACATACGGGGCACGAGGCTACATTGCGCATGTCATGAACCGTCAAACCGCGCGACGCATGCATGCACCGAACCGAACGGCTAAAAAATAGAAAATGATTATGCTTAAAATAGTCAAATTAAGTCCTAAAAAGGTTTAGCAGAAAGTCTTAAATTCATGAAGTCATGGCATTAAACTTGTATGCACTGTACAAAAAACACGTATCTTCCTCAATACTAACTTAAACATCCTTAAATCAAGTCACATTTGAGATGCAAATTGAATAATATGAAGTCTTGATTTAAGAACCTTTAGACATTTATACTGGAAGACAAGACAAAATACACTTTTATGCGATGTGATCTCAAGCTATAGTACAATTTTTTTCCATATTCTACTGTTTGAGCTTATTAAACCCTGTTTTCTAAAACAAATTGCTAAAATAATGGAGATCTGCTGAAAGTTGTATTTTCAGACAGAATTTGTTTTGCTGGATCTTAAAAAGTCTTAAATGTTCTTCATAAAAACTGCAGAAACCCTGTTCATTATGATGTATGTGGCAGAGCATATCTCTGAGGTCAATTTATAGGATGCAGTCCTGTCTCTTTGAACATGTTTTTTCCCCCCTCTGATGATGCTAACTGCACCTATTCAGCTCATCATATTTTGCATGTACATTAAAATGTGATATTTTAATAAAATAACATGTTTTAATGTCTTTCAGATCCCAAACTTTTTACACTTAACCCCGGTTGCTATTAAGAAGCACTGTGAGGCCCTGAAGCGTAAGTTTTTTTTTTTTTAATTGATGAAATATTAAATTTTGGACGGCAGCAACTGTCATGTGGCGGCTTAACGAGAAAGAACAATTTGTAACTGTTTTCCTCGTTTAATTTGCCCAGAGTTTTGTACAGAGTGGCCGTCTGCGCTGGACTCGGATGAAAAATGCATGAAGCATTTCCCAATCCTGGTGCAGAGTAAGGAATTCGTATCCGCTGGATTGTCACTGAGAAACCCAGACGCGAGGATAGTGACACTGAAGGTACGACTGACAGCTTTGTTTATTACCTTCTGGAGCTTAAATTAATATTTTCCAAATTATGAAGCCAAAACATCCCAGCATCCACCTAGAAACTGGAGCTAAACTACTGCTTTGTTTTCTTTCAGTGAATTAAATTAACATAAACATTTAACATTTCAATTCAAATATTTCAGGAAGCGCTTTTATGATACAAATCATTGCAAAGCAGCTTTACAGGAAATTGAGTTTCTACAATATATTTATTGAAGATACAGGACAACCAGCTAGCAGTGCATTACAATAGTCCTGTCTAACGCTCATAAATGCATGAATTAGCTTTAGAAACAGGTAACATGTTTCTAAAATGGAACAATGCTGTTTTTGTAACATGGGAAAAATGTATTTTCTAGTTATATTACCAAAGGGCAACATGTATATTGAAAATAGCAGAGGACCTAGGATAGAGCCTTGTGGTACTCCATACTTTACTGGTGATTATTGTGATGATTTCCTGTTTAAATAAACAAAATGATAGTGATCGGACAGACCCAGATAATTAATAAGTCGTGTTTGTTTGAGTAAACACTGACTCTTGGCAATAAATGGATTTACTCGTCATTTAAATGCTGTGACTTGAAGACATGTGTAATGGCCTCATTGATTTTGCAGTATATTCTCTCTTTATTTATAATCTGAAATGTGTGGTTTATCATAAATCTCTCACCATCTGCCTGAAAACCGGGAATCGCCATCTGACGTTAATCCCATTGGATTAGGGCTGGATGTGAAGGGGATCAAAGGGCAGATTTACAGGATGAGGGTCTTTCCCCCCCATCCTTTCTTAACTGAAACAACCAGAAAACCCCAGATAAATCATCAAGTGATATTGCATTGTGCTCCATTGTTTTAAGCTTAGTGACGGCACTGGGTTGTGTTTGTGCCAATCCGGAGCTGGGTTCAAAGAGCAGACTTGTGCATGATGATAGTTAGTGCTTTTTTAAGGTTTGTTGATTGGACAAATAAAATTGAATAGAAAGTATGTTCAGATGACTGGAGGAAAGCCAAGTGAAAATGATTGGTGCTGAAGATTTGGATTATGTGACTCATTGTCCTTTGATGAACTTTCAAGACTGGGGAATAAATATACTTTAACAAAAATATTATAACATACACTAACAGTTATACATTTTTATATTATTAACTATATTTTTTAGTTTTTTTTAAATATAGTTTTCATAACTATTTATATTATTTTGTATTCCTCAGATACTATTATAATTATATTTATATATTCATTTTTATTATATATTTTTTTTAATCTATAAATGTATGTAAGTTTGTTTTCTGTGTATTTTTACCATTTAAGGTTTCCTGATTTCGTTGTTTTTGTCTTTTTTTGTGCATGTTATTTTAGTACCAAGATACTATTTAGTGCTGTCAAATAATTAATCATGATAAATCGCATCCAAAATAAAAGTCTGTTTATGTGTGCACATTTATTCTATATATAAATGCACACACAAACAGTATATTTTGAAAATATTTACTTGTAATTTATATTATATACAAATATATTTAATATAAAAATAATCTAAATAAATCTTTTTTTCTTTTATATATATATATATATATATATATATATATATATATATATATATATGCATGTGTAAATATACAAAATACACACTCATTAGGTAAACTTTTATTTTGGATGTGATTGCAATTAATCATTTGACAGTATTATTAAGATTACAATAGAATATATTTTAATAAAATAAAATATTTTAATATTGTTTTATAAAATATTTGTTTACATTTTATAAAAAATATTTAAAACAATAATTCATTTTTTTCATATTATTGGTTTTATGTTTTTTTGTCATATTTATTTTATTTTAGTACATCAAGAGATAATAATCACGGTCCTGCTTACAGTATCAGTGTTTATTTTCTCAATGATGCAGTTGTAACTCTTTAAACACTCTCCTCAATTAAAAAAAGGTAGTTGAAATGTTTCTCTCCATTACAGGTGAAGCTCTCCAGCTTGAATCTGGATGATCACGCCAGAAAGAAGATGATCAGACTCAGTGAAGAGCGATACTGTAAAGACACTGACACGCTTACCATCACCACAGACAGGTGCGTCACATGGATACACAGTCTGTGTTGTTTTTCTCCTCATTTCCCTTACATTAAAATGATCTTTGTGTGTGTGATTTTAGTTGCCCGCTGAGACAGCAGAATTATGATTACGCCATGTACCTCCTCACCGTGCTTTACCATGAGTCCTGGGTGAGTCTGCAACCCTTCACATTACTCCAGATACACTGACAAATGTGACCCTGGAGCACAAAAGCAGTCTTAAGTAGCAACTGGTATATTTATAGCAACAGCCAAAAATACAATGTTATGGATCAAAACTATCAATTTATTTTTTTATGAAAAAAATCATTAGGATATTAAGTAAAGACCATGTTCCATGAAGTTATTTAGTAAATATCCTACTGTAAATATATATTAAAACATAATGTTTGATCAGCTTAGGGCTTCATTTGGACAAATTTAGCGGATTTTCAAATAGGAAAAATATCACAACTCTTTGATCATTAATGAGCGTGATGTTAACGGTCTAATCCGGTTCAATGATCTATGCTAAGCTAAGCTAAAAGTGTCATCGCCAGACCCGGAGATGGGCTGAATGGATTCAGAAAATGTAAAACTCTTTAACTGTTTAACTCTAGGGGAGTTTTTTCAAAAAAGGTGTACTGTTCCTTTAAGCATGAGAACTAATAATAATGATGCTTGCCTTACCAAACGGCACTTCTCATCATTGGTCAATCAGCACATTGACTGGATTGTGATCAGCTTCTGTCTGATGGAGGTTGAGGAGTTTATCTGTGCTTGTGTGCTTGAATCACAGGAGAGTGTTTCTGATGTCTGTCACTGAAGACATGAATATTTTATATCTCTATTGTACCTGAACTCTTATGAAAGTTTCAGTGGGGTCCCGCTGGCAGCAGGGTGGATTTCCATGACAGAGACCCCCTGTGAGACGACATTAAACAATAGGATAAGGGGAGCATGAATAAAGGTTGGGAATCCACAACAGTCACAGTGCACTGCTCTAAAAATTAAAGAAGTTTTGAATTAAACCTGGAATGCATATATTTTCTTTTAGTGCTGTCAGATGATTGCATAAAAAAAAGGTTTTTGTTTGCATAATATGTGTGTATGCTGTGTATATTTATTATGTTTATATTAATACACACATTTATTTATATAAAATATTTCCATGTCTGTATATATATTCATAAAATGTATATTATAAATAAATATATAAACATTTTTCTGAAATATATATATATATATATATATAAATGCATGTGTGTGTATTTATAAATACATAATAAATGTACACAGCACACACACAAATGTAAAAAAAAAAAAAGATTTTGGATGCAATTAATCTAATGACAGAACTTTTTTTCCATAAGGCCTGAAAAGTGAGAAAAGAAAAAAAAAATTAAATTAATAATTTAATTTTATTTAAAAAAAAATTTTTATGGCAATATATTTTTCAAATATGCTAAATATAAGTTGTAAACCATGCAGCTAAAGGAAATTCTTTTTTTATATTAAAATATATTTTAAAGCCTTTGAAATGCTTAAATGTGCAATAAATAAATGTTATCCTTAAAATACATCTTTGGTAAATGCAAAGATGTATTTTAAGGATAAAATGTATTTTTACTTTGTTGTTAAACTTAATTTTAATATCATTCAAAGTATTTTTTATTTTTTTTACAAAATGCAAAATAGTAATTATTCACCAGATCCGATGATTGACAACCGTCTCGCCCAATCAGCAACCCGAGAGTGGAAACGGCATCTGAATAGAAGCGTCTGATTGGCTGACAGCGAGATTCCACTGGAAAAAGCAGTTAGCGGCACCTCAGAAGATTCTCATTACAGCTCTATGAAAACGCATCATCAATAATTCACGTCACATCTGCGCTGAAGAACCGTCTCGGCTTACACAGAGTTCACGATCAAAGTCGAGAGCGGCTATTTAATTGACAACAGATGTAATGTGACAGTTTCCTTTGTGAATTAAGTGAGACTCCACAAAGCGATTAGCAACCTTCGAGTATCGCATGATTCACCTCATTAGCACAACAGAGGATGAATTAGCAGATAAAACACAGATTAAGGATGAGAGCATTGTAATTTATACACTTGAACTTCTCAAAGTCGGCAAACTGAGGGCTTCCTACGCAGATGATCTTCTTAAAGCATCTTTGAGGAGTAAAGAACGTGACCTTTTAGATTCAGACAAGGTCGAACGGCAAAAAAAAACAAAAAAACGGATCGGGTGTCAATAAAATGCAAGGATGCTCGAGAAGTGTGCGTTTTCCCATCATGCTCTCGACGCTGGAGACTGGCTGGCTTTGGTGTTGTGTAACTATGTTCTGAGCTTCACTGAGAGGCCTGGCTGAGAGCCACACTCCAGCTTTGTTTGCCATCCTGGTTGGGAAGTGTAACGGTGTCCGCTGGCCTTTCGCTAGCACAATGACTAGCACAGAGGTGGCTCGGAGCGCTCAGGACGGGGTAAGAGTGACGTCGAGTGGGAAGAGGGTGGGGGGTTCGCCACAAAGCAGACGATTGTTCCCCATCACGAGGGTGATTGTATCTCCAAGACCTGATTTAGCTGCCAATAATCCATTCAAACTGTGTTCACATCGACTGGAAGAGGTTTTGGAACAAATGTGGCCTGGAAGTGTTTCCAGAGGTTAAATATCAGCCCTCTTTTCCATTTCATTTGGTTTCTAATGCGTCGTGAAGCATTCGCAATGCAGTGGACTTCTGAAATGCAGGCCGGCCAAAATAATCCAGCTCCACATTAGATAAAATATATTTTGTTTAAATTAAATGCTGAAATATATTACAAAAAATGTCCATAAAAATACATTTGGGTAAAAAAAAAAGAAAATATTTATAATTTAATTTAAATGTAAGTATTTATGCATATGTATATTAGCCGTATATTTAAATAACAATTGATTTTTTTGAATGTAGAATATTTGATTTAAACCCTTGTTTCTGATCTTTAAATTTTATGTCAATATGTATATACATATATATATATATATATATATATACATATATATATATACACATATATATATATACATACATATATACATACACACACAGGTTAAGGGAATAGATTTTTCAAATTTCAAATTTTATTTAAACTTTTAAATGCTTAAACATGTTACAAAATGTCCAAAAAAACTTTAAATTACATTTTTGGGTTAATATAATAAAAATATGAAACTAAAGAATATCAAAATACTTATATATAATACTTAATAATTATAAACTATATTAGCTATTTATTTATTTATTTTACTGGCCAAAATAAGTTTCAAATGGATGCTAAATACATGAATAAAAAAATGAATAACCTTTTTTCCCACCAAATAAAAACCAACAAATGTATAAAAATATATGAATATATAAAATAAAATATATTCTGTGTAAATGTTGGAGATATGAGTAACTACAACTTCAAAATGTCAAAACATATTTATGCATTTACATTTATATTAGCAATAAATCTTTTAAGTTAAAACTTCAAATGCTTAACTTTTTTTTAGTAGAAC
>JAUCNO010000585.1:1190099-1203348 GCA_032353835.1 Enteromius viviparus | reverse complement strand
AGAAATATTGGCGCTAGGTCAAAAAAGTGCGGGGGACAGAATCACCTGTTTCTAAAAGTAAGGGGGACGTGTCCCCCCCCCCGGTTGCTACGCCCCTGGCGGGAACTACAATTCCCATCAGCCCAAGCGTGTCCATCATTCTTTGCGGTCTGTTGTTGTCGCTACAGATCAGTGTTGCCAACTTAGCGACTTTGTCTCTATATCTAGCGACTATTCAGATGCCCTTGGCGACATTTTTGCCTAAAAGCGACTAGCTGCAAATCCAGAGACTTCTTGGACAAACCTCAGCGAGTCTCTGTTTTCTCAGCACGCACACCCCTCTCTCTGCGTTTGTTCTGTTCAGCGAGCGGTTGAGAGGAGCAGGGCTGTGAATTAAAATAGATATTATATGTTGCTTCTAACTCTATTTTACATGCAAATAGAGCCAAAATCTCAGCATTGCCATTGTCTATATCTTATGTGTACTTGGTTTCATTATTATGAATTATAAATATAATTATGTAATGATAAACGATTATTAATAAGGATTTTAATCTAGATTGACATCTTGTAAGGTAAAGCTAGTTCAGTAGGCCTTATAATGGCATGCATTTCAGTCACTATTTCATATTCATTCCGAAAACAGAAAACATTAAAAATATCAGTGAAAACAGTTAGATTGAGAATTAGGGGGCATTGAATAACATGTGACCACAGAGAAGCAAGATAATATGATACACTGACGTAATGAATATGCAAATTGATATATTACATCATCTAGCAATCTAAAGCGGGTTTTAAACCGGATGTGTGGAAGGTTTAATAACTTTATGTTATTAAAATTGAAGTTCCTGTTTCAAGGTTGACAGATAGATGGCTAATGTGTGTGCCGTTGATATGTTCAGTGTTCATGTAAACTGCTTAATAAACACTTCTGCCACTTTTATTTGAGCTTAATTAGTTTAGTTTTTTATGTAAATGATTCAATACCATACTGTGCCATTCATACAACATAAATACATTTAAAAATAGAAAAATTGAGGAAATTAAAAAAGGATTTTTAAATATTCAAAAAACATTTTATTTTTATATACATATTCTAATATATATTAGTGCTGTCAAAATTATTAATCGCATTTTGTTTACACGTGTATAATTTATTATGTAGAAATAAATACAAACATGCATGGATATATTTAGGAAAAATGTGTTTATATGTATAAAAAATGCATAAACATGTAAATATTTTCAAAATATATATACTGTGTTTTTATATACACTTTATAAATATACACAATACATATACATAATGTAAAAAGAATAAATAAGCTTTTATTTTAAATGTGATTAATCGTTTGACAACCCTAATATAAAATATAAAAAAATATTTCGATTGAAAATTAGACAAAACTAAAGGGGGAAAAAATGCATTTTTAAATATATTTCTCAACATTACTTCAAAATATTTCATCAGTGTTTCGGCTTTTTTTTGTATATTTTAAATGTAATACTATGACGTCAGAGATGTAAAAGACTGCTGATATTGCACAGTGTGCCTTTACTTCTCCTTAATTTAATTTGGGTCATATTGTACAATATGACGATTGCAGCAAATTCATTATTTTGCACACCAGAGTGCACACCAAACACTGCGGTTATCTTCAACTTGACCACTCAGTCATTTTCATCAGTTTTTGGTCACGTCCCTGTTTTACAGAAAACCGAGGCGTGGGAGCAGGAAAAGACACGTGCGGATATGGAGGAGTACGAGTGGGAAGACAGTCCATCCCAAAAGAGCATTCTGGACACTCTCGTGCGCATGCAAGCACTCGGAGCAAAGGATGAGATGGAGGAGGGAACCAGGGAGGAGCTGCTGGGACAGCCGGAGGTGCAGGAGTACAGAGACACCGTGCTCAGGCTGAAGAACCAGGGAGAGACCGAGGAAAACCTACACAAGTATAAAGAGGCTGTGAAGAAGCTCTTTAATATCTGAGCTCGGCTATAGGGAATATACATGTATAAATGTCATATTAAAAATGCGTTATGGGAAACTGAAAGCAGTAAGGTGACTTTTTTTCCACCAGCAAGCTATGTATTGTATAATTTTGATGTTTTGTTTTCAAATTATTTGAAAAATATATTCATGTGAAAATAAATTAATGACAATTAATGAGCAATGTTAAGCAGTTTCTGCTCGGTCTTTTTTTTTTCTGGCATGAAACCAAAAAGCTGAATATTCAAGAAAATAGATAAATAAAATTGATCTACATAGATCAACATTTTTTAAAAGATAAGGGGTTGCAAACTATTTATTTTAGCTACATTTAAATAAAAAAAATTCAATGATGAAAAAAAGAGTCCAGAATTGAAAGATTAAACCTTAATTGTAAAATAGGGGGAAAAAAAGGTCAGAATGCTTTATATCTTACTATTCTTGGTAACGCTTTATTTTTATGGTCCCTTTTGAACAATCTGTTGACAATAGATAGTTTGCACCTAACATGTGAATCTTTATTGTGATGGTCTCCCAAAAGTCGCTTTACTGACTATAAGTAACTTTGCAAGTACATCTTATTCTAACCCTAACCCTACCAGTCTATTAATACTCTGCTAGCACTCTATGCAATGTTATTTATCAACAGAATACGTTAAAGGGACCATCAAAATAAAGTGAAACCCAATTTTTTTTTATGAGACTTTTTCATTCTGTTGCAGAATCAGACTTCCATGGTTAATAGATTAAATTATGGGACAATACCTCTGTAGGGGGAAACCTGTTGCTTTGGTTTGCATTTCACAAGACCAATTGCAGCCATTACACTGAAAGAAAGCTTTGAGGCAACATCTAGTAAAAATACCCCAGCACTCCATTAGTTCCTGCTCTGAGCTGTCTCTTCTGGGAAAGCAGAAACCAAACTCTTCCGGCCACTTCCATTTGGACATGAAAAGTGGCGGCGGTCTTGCGCATCTTAAAGCACTTAGCAACCAACTGCCTTTTTTGGAAAAAAAAAAAGAAAAAAATGGTCAGGTGTTCTCGACTGGACGAGTCAGTTTTCACTCGACTGTATTCGAAAATAAGACTTTAAAAGGTGTCATTAAAAGATAAACTGCATGTAAATATAAATCTGTTTAATGAAATTCTAAAGGTTTTACGAGCACAAAACTGTCCAAGAAATAATACCTCCATAACATACATGCTTTCATCATGCATTCACTTTATAAAACAAGATCTTCACTTAATCTGATCCAAAACCTAACGTAGCCTCCTTAGGCAGCATTAAATGCATCATAGTGCACACTTCCATGATGCCTTGTTTTGGCCAAATTCTAAAGCAGCTTGTATTTTTTGCAAATGCAGATTTGCAGAATGCATTGCAACTAACTTAGTAAAAAAACAAAAAATATTGCTTATATTTACATTTTCATTAATTTAATAGCAAAAATATTGATTTAAATATAGTAAAATCCAGCTTAAAATGGATTGTTTACCCCATAGTTTTAGCACATTAGCTCAGTATACATCACCTAACTCTTGAAATCAATGGTGACATTCCAATTCAATCACTTATGAGAGTCCATCTTCTATTCTGTCTTAGATTAAGGCAGTTTGTTAGGTTTTGAAACAAAATCAATATCTTACAGAAATGCTCGTGGTGATGTTTTGAAGTCCTCTGATGAATTGACAAATTCTCACGAAATACTAAAGTTCATTTTTATAGTCCATGGATGGCACTGAATGGGAAGCTTAGGGTAATACGTTTAGGTTTGACCGTATACAACAAGTCATAAAAAGTGAACAACCACATCAGGTGGTTCTGAAAGCAAGTCTTTAGCACATCCACCTTCAGTTTGAATTAAACCATATTAAAATGTTAGCAGCATCTACAAAACCTGATCAACTGATCATCTGATTATGCCTGGGTTCTTCAAATCTGAGCTTGGAGCTCTCAAACTTCTATAAAACTCATCTCCAGGAGCCAATTACACCAACTGTCCGTAACTTACACATTAGCCTAGTTTTGACGTAAAGATTCCCTGAAGCTAAAAGTTACACACTACATGCAACAAATTCAAACCTAGTTGAAGCACAAGTTTATGTATAAACTATGGGAGCATTTACAAAATTTTTCTGGTTAAAATCTTCAATAAGCTCTGTTTATAACCTGACATCAATTACTGTACAGGCAGCTTACAACCTACTTGATACATTTTGCCTTAAAGGGTTAGTCCACCCAAAAATGAAAATTATAACGTTAATTACTCACCCTCATGTTGTTTTCAACCCATAAGACCTCCGTTCATCTTCAGAACACAAATTAAGATATGTTTGATAATATCAGATATCGTAACTTGTGTTACGAAGATGAACGAAGAAGGTCTTATGGGTTTGGAACAACATGAGAATAAGTAATGAATTTTCCTTTTTGGGTGAACCCTTTAATAACGAATCACGCAACCGAAAGAAGTACTAGCTAGTAGCTAAGCCTGTGGACTTTATGTCCCAAAGCAAGTAATAACTTACGAACAGCTAGTGGAACCCAGTGCCAGATGTAAAGAACCCTACAAACTTTCTCTTACGATGACGTATTTGATGAGTCTCATTGATCCTCTGTTGCACCTCAGATTTGTCCTGTACCTGCCCTTCCGGCGCCTCCGGCCTCTCCATCTCAGAGCCGCGAACACCGAACAACAGCAGCAGAATGTGATGGCAGCGCATGTCGCTAAAGCCACCAGTACAGTGTTGGCCGCCAAATGCCACACTGACACCAAGCTTCCATCCCCACCAGGTCGAGGTGCGTCACCCGTAGTGATGTTCCAGCTGATGTAACCCTTGGTGTCGTTGGGGTACGGTTGACTGTCCACCATGCTGCTAGTTGGGGCAGTTAGAGAAGAACTCAAACTACCGGTGGTTGCGGAGTTGCCCATTCGAGTGTGTGTGAAACTTAGGGTCAGGTGTCTGCGGGTTGTAGAACCATCAGTGGTGATTGTAGGGTTAGTGGTGGTTGAGATCTGTAAAGTTCTTGTTGCGCTGCTAATAGTCTCTTTTGGTTGGGATAGAATAGTAGTTTGGGTAGAAGGCCATGTAGAAGTCTCATATGCAGGAGAAGTTTGTGGTAAGGTTTGTAAAGGGTCTGTGGTTATCCACTTTGATGTAGTTGACGTCTCTTGTGGATTGGGTGTAAACCCCATTTTAGTCTCTGATGTGCTTTGAGCTTGTGTTGTCTTGTATGCAGCTGTAATTTGGGTCGATGTTTGGAAGGGACTATTTGCAGAAATTAAGTGTTTTCTGGTAGTTGACGTTTCAGATTGTAAAGGGGCATAAGTCTGGGTATTAATAACAGTTGTTTGCACTGTTGTTTTTGGATAGTCTTCCAACTTGGATGTATAATTCAAAGTAGCTTGCGCTGTAGTTTGGGTGCTTGTCAAGATCTTGGTAAAAGATTGTTTAGACTTTTGAGGAGCCAAAGAGTTTGAAGTCTGCAGAGTTGACGCTTGGAATCCCAAATGTTGTTGGATAGTTGAGGAACTCGAAGATTGCATAGCATCTTCAGAAGCAGTCGCCAAAGGGTCTGTATTCTGTAGAGCTGTCGTTTTTATTCCCAAAAGGTGTTGGGTAGTTGAGGAACTCGAAGATTGCATAGCATCTTCAGAAGCAGTCGCTAAAGAGTCTGTATTCTGTGGAGCTGTCGTTTTTATTCCCAAAAGGTGTTGGGTAGTTGAGGAACTTGATTGCATAACATCTTCAGAAGCAGTCGCCAAAGAGTCTGTATTCTGCAGAGCTGTTGTTTTTAGTCCCAAAGGGTGTTGGGTAGTTGAGGAACCTGAAGATTGAATAGTATCTTGGGAAGCCATTGCCAAAGAGTTTGTATTCTGTAGAGCTTTAGTTTTTAGTCCCAAAGTAGTTAAGAAACTTAAGGATTGCATAGACTTTTCAGAAGCCGTCATCAAAGAGAGTGTAGTCTTTATAGCTGTAGTTGTTTGTCCCAAAGTCTGTTTGATAGTTGAAAAACTTAGAGCTTTGTTGATTGGGAAGGAGGTCAAAGAGTCAGTTGTAGATCTTGGGTGGTCTGTGGTTATATAAACAGGTTGGGGGTTTGAGATTCTTTGGTGTAAACTATCAGTTGCTGTATCAGGTTCACTCATCGTATGACGCAGTTTTTCCGATGCCTGCTGTGACGTAGATCTCATCTGTTGGGGATTGAGTGTAGAATCCATTTTAGGCTCTGATGTAGTTCTTATAATGTGTTCGGATGCGCTTTGAGCAGTTGTAGCCTGTATTGTAGCACATCGAGGAAGGGTATGTTGTACTTGATGCGCAGTAGGAACAGCTCGAGTAGTTTGTTGGGGGGTTGTGATGGTACGGACGGGCGGGTTCGGTGGATAGTTGAACTGGCGCTTGTCAGAGGTCAGCGGCTCTGAAATATTGAGCCGCGAGGAGGACATGTGAGGCAGCACACGCACATTGGTGGTGAAGTACTTCCCGAAAACCAACAGGTCAGGATCCACACCTGAGCAACAAATAGCACAAAATATATTCTAATCAAATACATTTGGGGAGTGTATAAAATACTAAAATACACTTGCAAGTCATTCTGTTCTGACTTTGAATGCTGTATAAATGCCTTGCATATAAAAGGAATTTTGGTATTAATGCAATCATTGTTGAAGCAAAATGGAAAGATCATTATGGTTTTATATTTCGGTGTGCAGTTTCTCACCTTTAGTGACGTTGTAGAGGATGACATTTCCTCTGTGGTGAGGAATGCAGCTCTCAAGGCTCGGACACTGAAGATGAAAGCAGTTCACGCTGTCCTGAGTGGTGTTGAAATGAAACACAGCCAGGTTGCAGGAGACTGCGCATGCAATTCGAAAGTTAAAGTCCATTAACAAAATCTTCCTGTTTGAAGATTGTGAATTATACATAAAAATATGCGCTTATGCATTTACTAATAAACAGTTCTTCACATTTTTGAGTCAAAATGATAAAATGTAATTAAAAAAACTAGTGCCAAATAATTAATCGCGACCAATCACAAACATAAAAATAAACAAATACATTTAATATATAAATGTAATTTTTTCTTAATTGCTATTACTATATAATTTATTAAAATACCATTACCATATAAAGCATTTTACCTAAGTCATGCTTTAAACTACGAATATTGTTGACTCTTTGGACAAATTTGGAAGTCCTCGTTTGGAAGTTGCTAAAAGCATCCTCTAACTTAATAAATGTAAATATTATAGTATCTGTATTATTTTAGATGTTCTCAAGCTAAATATTTAACAATACATTTGCGAGGTTTTAAACGGTAAAACAAGACGTCATGTTCAAACTCAAGACAAAATGCATTTGTCACTAAATAAGAAATAAAGGTGATTGCAAATGAATCTTTTCTAATACACAACCATCGCTTTTCTTCATTTATGATCTCTCAGTGAGTTTGAATCAGCTGGTGTTTTGGTGATTTTGAGTCAGGTTCACACAGGTTTAGAAAATCACATTAACTAGCCTATCAACAAGTTCAACCGAACTAACCACAAACAATGGTTTACCACAATTATGCATTGTTTTATAATGTATATAATTTAGTTTTTTTGTGAAATGTTTTGCTGGTAAAGTGCGCTTGTACGGTCTTTCTTTCTAATAAATGGCACTTGATTTGATGTTTTGCTATGTACTGCAAGACATTTTTTCTTTTTAGATGCTACTTTATCTAGTAGAGTCTTCATTTTATAGCACACACAGACTCACAGTTTCGCGTTAGGCAGCAGGCTCTGCTGCACTTTAGCGCGGACTCCTCCTGATAAAGCTTTAGGATGTGTGCTCCTCTGCGCTGAGATTCCTCGATGTCCACATACAGTCCTGGATATCTGCGGATCCAGCAGCTCTTATAGTAAGATGTCGGAGAGCAGCTGGAGTCGGAAGAGCAGATCAAACCCAGAATCCACAGCAAACTCCATGGGACGGTCATGGCGCGAGTCGTTCGTCCTATGCGCGAGGCTGCAAAGTCAAGTCATGTTGTTTCGAAGCGCTCGTGGTGTTTCTGGCGCAGGTGAGCGGAACCTCCGCAGGTAACAGGTGTGTGGTGATGAAGAACGCGCGTGAGGCGAGCCACAGCACATTTATTCCGCCCTACACGTGCATTGACTTATTCATTTACAAATAAATAAACCAAATTGCTTGAATTAGACATTTTTTGTCTTTCATTTTTGTTCTTTTCACAGTATAAGTAAAAACTGCTCAAATAAAATAATAAATTATAGCTTTTTTGTATAAAGGCATAGTTCACCCAAAAATGAAAATTCTTTCTTTCGTGTGGTTCCAAAAAATACGCCAAATAAAAACAAAAGCTACTGATAAGCAAAATTTGATTTCACCTTATATATGACACACACGTGTTTAGCGTGAATATAATACGCAATGTTCGCGTGCACATAATACGAAATTTGTTTGCTTGCATATGATACTACGCAGTTTTCGCGTACATATGATACGCATCTATCCCACATTTTTGCATATCTATACCAGGAGATTTCGTTTTTATTTTGGTAGCCCATACTATTTATACGCACGTTTATGACTATATTTTTAATGAAATCTGAGGGCTATCTGACCTTCCATAGCCTATGTCTCAACAGTGGTTAAACTGTAATTTTATGAAGACATAAGAAGCTATTTTTGTGCAGAAACAAACAATAAGTTTGTTTAACAACTATTCACTAAAAAACACAATAGATACTACATTTTTTAAAAATACTTATTTTTTTAAATGCATAAAAATAAATTCTGCCCCAGCAGGCACAAGACGTCATTTGATGTTGATGTTTGGTTATATTTTGGTTGCGATATTGGTGACCAAAATCCAACGTCAATTTGACGTCATATTTGACGTCTGGGATTTGTTTAAATTTGTACAATAACACTTTTGTTTTCTCTTAACATTCATAATGCAGTTGTTGTTTTTTTATTTATTAATGTATTTTTCTTGGTTATATGAACGTTCTATTTTGCATAGGCTTGTTACTTTTGAAAGTTGTCCTAAGATTCTGAAACTAATATTTTATTAGACAACATTTCAACAGCTAAATATGTAATTTTTTTTTTTTTTTTTTTTGTCCTGAAGATCAAACCTAAAGACTGAACATCAAAATTACCTAGACTATAAAATCCCTTTAGAAGTCCCTCAAACAATTAGTTTAGATTACCCACAGCATATTTTCTAAATATTTGACTACTTTTCCAGCTCGGAGACCTGCCCTGTGGAGCACCAATGGCTCTTTGTTCCTCAGATGAGAAGTGTGTGATTCATTCTAGAGAAATCAGAGAGGATTATTCTAACTGAATCACAGGAGCTGATACAATGTTCCCGTCAGTTTGTGTGTGTTACAGCTGCAAGTTTGCCAAAAGAGACTTAGATCAGGTAGCCGAGTAGCTTTCACACTCCATTTTACAAAATCCAGCAGCTCTATGAATCCTGCAAACACTGGCTGAAGAAGGAATGGTCAGAGCCAAGATGAAGCAGTTGCTCAGGGATCAGTGTTGGAGTTTGCCAGGTCAGTAAGAAAGGCCTATCCAACCCCCGTGCACGGGTCAGTTTTAAGGGCAACTGTGTAGTTTGACAGAAGCATTGGTTGCTTGTATAAAAATTATTATTATTATTATTTTGGCTTCTTCCTGTGCATTAAGTTAGAATCCAGTCAAGAGCCTGGAGTTATTACGGTTATTTTGTTAGGTGTCAGAATGCTAATATTTGTACAGTGTCATTACAGTACTATATGTTAATAAATAATATGATTGTATGTAATGTTTGTGACGAAATGACATTGTGTGACGTGCAGTAACGAGATATTCACCACTAGATGGCGCAGGAGCCCCGTCAAACTCACGCTGATTGACAGACAGCAGGACAAATACCACATTATTTATATAGAAAAAAATAATAATAGGTTAGTTTGTTCATAGTTTCTGCAGAACATTGCTTTATTGGAATAACATCAGCAGGGAGAAGTGTGGATGCTCTTTATTAACAAAGTAAAGGAGATTTGCTACAAAATAGTTCTATCCAGCAAAAAGCATTACATTAAAAAAATGAAAAAGTCACATTTCCTCTATTTGCTCTTTTTGGAACTGACCACTAACAAAGAAATGTTGAGTATAAGATATAATGAATGTATTCCCTTTCGGAAGGACTTATTGAATATGTACAATATAAAAGGAAACATATTCTGATCTGATTTTGCTTCCTGCTAAACAATTTGCGCGATACCTTTCATTGTTCTAGTTGTCTAAGTACAAAAACAGCTTTAAAAACGTTATCGTCTGCAACTCATTTCCTATCTTTAATGATATGGAAGTATCAATTTTGCAGTGTTTTAAACACCCAATGTTTTTCGTCTTCTTTTTTATTTGTTTCTACTTTTTTTATTTGTATTATTGATTATCTTTTTATGAATCTTTATTATTTTATGCCTACTGTTCTTGATTTTTCAGCGTTAAAATAAGCTTTATTTATGTATGATAGAAAAGTTAATTTGTATTATTCTTTGTGGAAATATTATATCTTTGTCTTCCACATTTGATCATCTTAATTGGAAAAAGATGTAGTCCTTGCAACAAAAACAGGGTGTGTGTTTGATTTTGGCATTGGTGGAGACATAACGGCAGAAAAAAGCTTATGGATGTGATTATATTATATATTATATTAAGTCAGACATTGAATTTTCATTAATTCACTTGTTTTGTCAATGTGCCCAAGACTCTTTTTGTCAGATTTTGGATTTTTTTGACTACTCAAAATAGAATATATGGAAATATTATATATATATATATATATATATATATTGCATCATTAAAAAACATGGCTATTTGGAATATGGCTAACTTTCGAAATCCTAGGACTTTTTCCTAATAGTACTAGAAATGAAAGCAAACACATACGAGCAGCAGAAGAATCATTTCAAGACAGTTGAAAGAGAAAACACACGCTCTTTATTCCAAATATCAATCTGTTTCTGCCTGATTTAGTTACAAGCCCTTGTTACGGAGGTACAGAGTTTCTTTCACATTAGACTCGTTTAAGTTGAAGTTTTCCACATTCACGAATACATCTGATAAATACAATGTAGCAAATCTACGAAAAAACACATCACTTAAACATTCTGTCATTTGGCGTTCAGGTTTGTCCTGATATGTGTGACCCTGGAGCACAAAGGCAGTCATGAGTACAGCACGAGTATATTTATAGCAGTATAGGTCTAAATGAACATTGAATCATTAGGATCTTAAGTAAATATCATGTTCCTTGAAGATATTTCACAAATGTCCTGCTCTAAATATATATTTAAAAACATTTTTGATTAAGAAAATGATCCTGTCTTTTGCTCACCTTCAAAGCATCCTAGGTGTATGTGATTTTCTTCTTTCAGACTAATCCAATCACAGTTATAATAAAAAATAGTCCAGACCCCTGCAAGCCTTTGAATGGGTTTAAATGGGTGATAGCCGATAGACGTGAAATAACATGTGCATATTTGTAAAAAATGTAGTGAATCCATGCATTTCTGTATGATAGATATCCATATTTCAAACTTAATAACAGGAGGACTTCATCCCACACCTAGGATCTAAACTATCCTTTTTGATTTTGTTACACCCTCAGATTCAGAGAAACCATACATCAATGAAAAGATTATTTATTCAGCTTTCATTTGACGTAGAAATCTTAATTTTCAAAAATGGACCCTTAGGGCTGAATTTGTGATCCAGGGTCACATATGAAGAAAAACTACGTTTAGTTTGTAAAAAAAAAAAAAGGTGACCATCACTCCCGTGGTAACAAACACTAATACAAACACATAGGTAGGGGCTAAAATGAGATGAAACGAAGAAAACCAAAGAACTTTCTCATGCGTTTGGTTCTCGTTATACAAAGGAAGAAATTCAAATGTCATGACATTCAGATTTGCCATCCGGGCAGATTCTCTGCTTGTGCCTCTGAGCAGTAGTGCTGTGTCCTGAGCCCGGCGGGCCCTGGAGACCCTTCAAGAGCCCGGGCTGTGTCCAGGAGGGGGCGCTGCGGCGTCTGTGGATCAGTGGTTTGCAGACGCTCGTCTCAGTCTTTGACCAGTCTGTAAATGTGGTGCTGGGCTCCGTGCTCGCTCGTGGACACTTCAAACACGTACGCGATGCAAAGCAAGGTCTCCAGAGTGTCTCTGTTGGTCACCACCTACAAGCACAGACACAACACTCAGCCAATCAACAGTTGCTGGGAACTTAAGTCTCGAATCAGAGGGAGCTGTTCTTTTTAATGCATCGATTATATTGTTATGCATTACAGGATAATTCAAATGTTGGCTCACTTAAAACATAATCATATACATACATTACATAATATTGTATTTTATTTACAGTTTTCTATCTATATGTTGTATTCATGTATTATCATGTATCATAGCATACGTACTATATTTCATTTCAGTGTGAACGACATGAATATGGAAGCGGTGTGTATTCTCTGTCAGTCACACGGGCTCAGTCGGGTCACTGTGTGTGTGTGAGAGGCTCATTGTTTCGGCTGCGTCCCACACATTGGAGTTGTTGTCACGAACACATTGTCGCTGTGGTTACAGCCTGATTTTTCATTTCTTGAGCAGTCTTGAGTCTGTGGTGACGCTGAAGTTAAACTGAATTAACTCACACTCACTGCTGAGCTGCAGAAATCACTTCACACTGAGGACAAACATGTGATCCAAAACACTGCTTCGTCTGGGACCAAGTTTGGACTTTTAGTTTTATTCTAAACTCAGTGTATTGTAATTGCTGTCAGTTACCGCATTTATCATTTTTTTGTGTGAAATCATAACTTAATGCGATCTCATTCAACTAGTCTATAATACCAAGTTAGTAGTGTATTTTTTAGTAAAAAAATAGAAATTGGTGATGTAAAATAGTACAAATATTTAGAAGTTATTTTAAATAATTAGGATTTTTTTTATCAACTGATCAATAATATTTAATATATATATGTATGTGTATATTTAGTTTATATATAGCCTATATGTATTTATTAGTGCTTAATGATTATTCATGATTAATCACATCCACAATAAAAGGTTTTGTTTGCATTATATATGTGTGTACAGTGTACATTTAGTATAAATACACACACATACAGTATATTTTTTAGAAAATATTCATACGTTTATACATTTATATATTTAATATTATTATATTTGACATAAATATATTTAGTATATAAACAAC
>JAUCNO010000585.1:1165894-1182772 GCA_032353835.1 Enteromius viviparus | reverse complement strand
TTTATTTATTGCAACTTTTAAACCATTTCATGTGCAAACTTTACTAAAAATCTGTTTTAATTTAATAATAACCAATTCATTCATTGCAAACAATTTATGCAGTTTTTTTACCACTTGATGCACTAACTTGACAGAATTTATTTAATTTATTGCATTTTTAAACCAATTAGTGCATATTTTACTGAAACAATTTTTCTACTTATTGCAATTTTTACTATTTCTGCTGTTGATATTTTTTAATTTCATTGAATTTAAATTTGTACCTATTTTACTGAAAAACTGTTGTTGTTTTTTAAACATTTCTTTACTGAATTATTTTTTTTGTGTGCATATTTTAATTAAAATATTTATTTATTTTTATTTCTGCTTTATCAAAGCAGTCGTCAGTTCATTCCTGTGAGACAGTTAGCAACAGTAACCAAGGGGGGTGGAGCTAAGGAAATGATCCGTTAGCATTGAGAAACTGTTTTAATGTGAAAAGCAAATTGGTCTCAGTGTTATTTATTTTTTTTTGTATTATTTAATAATTTATAGAAAATTCTTTATAATTTATATAATTTTAGTAATTATATTTTTATATTTATATTTTATTATTTTATTTTTTGTTACTGTTTAAGAATTTTTTTCATTTCAGTTTTAGATCACTTCTCATTTATTTCCAGTTATTCATTTTAAATCCATTCCAACCTCATTTTCATTTACTGCACGTTTAGTTGTGTTTTTTTTTAATGTAACATTATTTATTTATTTAATTTCAGCTCTATTTCAATTCACAAAAAAAGTAATATATTCTTATTTCTACTTTAACCCTGAACTGTATTGATCATAACTCATAAAAAACTTGCGCCACTGATTGCAAATATGAAAATCGTTGCTCGAAATGAAAAACAGATATCGACCAAAATTTTTCCAGAAGGACTTGAAGGCAACGTTAGACGAGATCCCCAAGGCACATGGAAGCAGCTAATTGAGCTCTATTATGCGCTTTCATTCGCTGACGTGGCTGAGCTCGTCTGGGGTTATGAACAAGCGGATCTTGAAGAGGTAAACGCTAAGGTGTCCGAATCGCGTAAGCTTCATCTCCAGAGAGATCTCAAAGTCTTGAGGCAGCACGATGGGTTTCTGGACCACCAGGACGCCACCGTGGTCCACACGTTTGGCAGCGAAGTAGCCTCCCTGGTTACCGTCCACGATGGCCACCTCGATGTCGTCCCCGAGCGCCGTGTTGGACGGGCCCATGCGGAAGATGTTGGTGGGAATGGGGATTTTGGTGGGGAATGTCAGGTGGTAGTAGGTAATTCTCACAGGCAAGGCCAGACACTCGCTAGTCTGATTACAAGGCAAGCGCTCACAGCGACTGCGAGAAGACAAACGGGGGGGGGGAGAGAGAAAAGAGAGGGGTTAGAACGCTGCCGTGCGCCACATGCGGAGAAGTGTGTGATTTTGAGGGGGCAGGGATTGCTGGAGGGGGAGGAGCATTCACCGTGACATCACAGACTGGCGCGTTCCATTTGTTTTCTCCATAGAGACACCGAAACCAGTAAGATTTGTTGGTTTTATTCCTTATTTATTTCTTTTTTTTGGAATCAGAATGGAGAAAATAAATGGGGAAATGGGCATCACTGAGGAGTTTTCTCGGGTAAGACATAAAACGTGTATTAATGAAACTCGCTGCACTCTTCATGCATTGTTTCTGCAGCTTTCTCGGATGCAATGTTCATGCATGATGTTAGAAACCCCACCAAATCAACACCGACCTGCATCATTTCAGCTATTTCAACTCTTATAACCATATGCATCAACTAATATTTTTATTTTAAAATCAGAAAGTATTTATAAATGTAATTATATTTCATATACTTGTATATTATTATATTAGATTTTTCACGAATTCGCATTTCTTCGTTAAATAATTAAGCAAATTTGGCGTGCTGTCCGGGGAGCGAGCCGGGAGCTCAGCGGACCCCGAACCCTGCTGGTAGTAACCCTAGCGAGGGCAGAGCTCGGAGCAAGACTCGGTCCCGTTCGCCCCCCCTCGAAGGTGCGAAGGAAAAGGCGGCGAAGTGGAGGAAGGCGGGATCATGCGAAACTAGATACGGAGAAGAGTGAGACGACGGTACTTAAGCCGAGGCGGATGAATGAAATTAGGAATAATAAACTGGCTAGTGGACGATAATACTAATGAGCGTCGATGGGTACCGGCTGTGCTGACACTCAGCGAGCTCTTCCCGAAACTATGTTAAAACATCCCTTAAAATGCAATTTATTCCTGTCATGCAAAGCTGAATTTCCAGCATCATAAATCCTCCTTTTCAGTCTTTTGATTAATTTAATGCATTCTTGCAGAAGAAACACATTCATTTATTTATTTATTTCTTAAAATAAATATATATAATAAAAAAAAATACTGACTCCAAACTTTAAAAATAGGATATACATAACAAAAAACAACTCCAAACTTGGTTACCTGTAGCTTAACAGGGTCCAGTGTGTTTAGTTCTTGGTAGCGCTGTGGCACTGAGGCAGGAGGAGGCTGCTGACTATCTAGAAGAGACTGACAGATTAGTTCTCACACAGCTAGGGAGCAGAATAGAGCAGTGAGACAATAAACATAGGATGAGTCCCAATTTGTGCACACTTTTGCATATAATTTTGCCTGGAAACGCAAACTGTTTGCATGTATCGTCTAAAGGCATTAATTTCATTCTTACTTCCTATTAACACATTCATGTTTGAAAGTTAGGTAAGATTTTTTTAAACATTATGAAAATAACTCTACTGTCCAAGGCTGCATTTATTTGATTAAAAATGTAATTTATTCCAGTTGTCACAGTTGAATTTTCATTAACCTTACTGCAGTCTTTAGTGTACGGAAGTCATTCTGATTTGCTGCTCAAGAAACATTTATTAATAATCATGTTGCAAATATTTGTCCTGCTTAATAGGATTTTTCGATGAGCAGAAAGTTCAAACTAACAGCATTTACTTGAAACAGAAATGTTTTTATTCTATTATTATAATTCAAGAGACTGGGACATAGCTTTTACTTACCTCACTATCGTGACATTATAGATTTAGCATCAATGTCAAACCGCTTTCTGAGATAACTGGTTTATTGCTGATCCAAAATGGTCTACTAGCCCAGTCAGGTCCCAATGAGACGCCGGTATTCTTCCTTGTCAACCAGTTTGGAACAGCTAGAAACTAGCTACCTTGTTTCAAAACACACCTTAAACTGGTGCATTTTCCAGTCGATTCTTTGAAAACATTTAAGGTTTAAAGATTTAATGTTGCTTGATGCTGTTAATAAAAACAGACCCGATCAATGCATTTATACCTGTTATTTACAGTATATATGAAGCATATGCAACATTACATTTTAGTTACATTTCACATACACAGTGTTTTACTGTAGGCCGTGTACTGTATACACATGCATATGACAGCAGACAAGGACATGAATAACAGTCTGCCCTCAAAAAGGTGTTATGCATTCGCACAAAGTGGCTGTTTACAGTAACACACAGTAGAAAACACATTCATCTACGACTCCAGCTAGTGCAGACGTCGCAGCGCGACATGAATGAGAGAAAATCAAAGAGAAAGTGATGCGGAAAGCAAGAAGCATTTGACAGGTTCCCTCAAATTGGACGTCTGTCTGAATGAGATGGCAACACACAAGGATTTAGATTTTGGGGCGGTGATGTCATGATCATGTGCAAACATGTTTATTTGTGTGCTTTAGGCCTCAGGTGTGCGGGTGTGACAGAGAGGAGGTCTCACATGGTTTCTGTCCTGATTTGAAAACAACACCCCTAAAACTGCTTCATCTGATCACAGGTAATTACATGAAGCCCTCTGCATGAATCCAAACAAACTATCAGTTCCACCTGGTTATCAGTCCCAGATTTGACTTCAGTGCAGGAACCCAGCATAAAACAGCAAGAATAGAGAAAAATATCATCTTTAATACTTTAAAGATCGCCACCTACTTCTAGTTGTAATATTACTGTAGATCTAAAATCCACAGAGAGAGAAACTAACATTTTCACTTCAATTTTAATGCAATACTGAGGCCTGTGTGAGCAATAATGAATTAGGGATCAGAATCCAGTCTTTCTACAGTAGCTGTGATGTTTTACTTAAATTCAAGAAACAATATTGTTAAATTTTAAATAAATAGTAATTATACTATTATTGTTATTAAATAAATATAATTTGAATTGTATTATAATGATTTATATTTTATACTAAAAGTAAATAGTATTAAAAGGATTTTGTTTTATGTAGGAAAAATCACAGCAATTGCAGAAGGAGCCATTTATTAAAAAAATGAATAAATAAAAATCCAAAATGCATTTAGCAAAAACTGCAGTTAAAAATGTCATGCAGGGAAATCATGGCAGGCTTGGGTTGAGGGTTTGATACCTGTCAAATGCTTCAAGCGCTGTGTGATGTGTTGTAGGTTGGTGTGGGTCTGATATGGCTCTAGTAGGCCACTGTGCGGCCCGTCAGTGTCACAAAAAACATTTAATGGGAGGACACAGGCACCTCTCATGAAATACAGCAATATTTAGACAGGAAAGATGTTTAACAGATGTTTGGGCCCATGCACGTCCCTTCCTAAGTGACACCTTCTGCTCTATTTGGCAGCTTGTTATTTTGGCTGTGAGTTTTGGAGTAAAATGCCTTGCCAAAATGTGAATGTGTAAAGGGAAAAACAACACAAACATCAATGCAACTGATAAGATGGCAACAAACGGGAATGAACACTGACTAGACAGGACACGAGCATTGCATCTGTTATACTGTAAATCACTTGTGGAGATCATATGTGCTGTTAAAAGAAAACATTGCAATGTTATTGGCCACCTTTAAACAGCTGACAATGAATGATATTCCCTGAGAATTTAGTCATCTAGACAATTGCATCACTTCATCATTAACATGCACCGTCACTGTTCTGTAAGCACTCACAGCATTAATGAGTTCACATCTGACCAAGTGTGATCTTAACTGCGAATTAAAATGGTGTCTTGTATTTCTAAAAACGTGACTTGACAATTTTTGCACAATCACCATTTCATGGGATGGGCCACATTTATGCTGTTTATCCACTGGATGGCACTACGACTGTGGCTATGTTTGGAATAGCATACTGCAGTATGCATGCAATACAAAGCATGGAACACAAAAAAAGTTGACTTTATTGACTTATTTCATGAGATTTTAAAGGGATATGTGTTATATAAAAATTGCTAATGCTATCATGGATTATGGACTTATATTTTGGCCATAAGTGACGGTTTACAGTTTAAAATCCCTTGATGGATTTGTTTCTTACAAAGATGTAGCTTTTTGCTTCACAAGACCTTAACTGATGGACTGGAGTGATGGACTTTATCGGCTGTTTGGACTCATTTTCTGACGGCACCCATTCACTGCAGAGGATCTATTGGTGAGCAAGTGATGTAATGCTACATTTCTCCAAATCTGATGAAAAAAACAAATTCATTTACATCTTGGATGGCCTAAGGGTAAACTGGGTAAACTGTCAGCATTTTCTGAAAATGGTATGCAATGTGAATTGTATTGCACTTGTATTCTATTCTAAACATAGCCAACCTTCTTAGATACTGATACTGCAATCGGCATTTCATATAAAATATTGTTACAAATCAACTACTTAATTGACTCCTGCTGTTCAAATCAAGTGACAATCACACATACACACCAACAACCCACAACCAAATCCGATTCTGTTAACAGTACTGTACATCCTGTTGAATTTCTCTTAAAGTGTCCCTCATTAGTGCACTTGAACAGTCCACGTGCGCTCAGAAGGGGACAGAGAACACAGTGTCCTGAGAACTGATCAACAGTCTCTTGAAGAAGGCCGGGCCACTTGTGCTCCATTAAATCCCTGAGTTAAAAAAAAAGAAAGAAAACACTCCCCGAAACATTCAAACACAGAAACCAGTGTGTGTCCTCCTCTCTGCGGCACCCGTCAGTAGCGGGGATGCTGGGAGCCGTAGTTTCTAGGATACAAAGGGCTGTAGCTGGACGAAGGGGGCGTGTAGCGGAACGTAGAGCGCTGAAAGTGACTCGGAAGGGGGCGGGATTGGGATGAGCTCCACATAGAGCGACGACCGGCCAATAGGGGCGAGCGGTAGGGTGAGGAAGGGGCGGAGCCTGGGGAATAGTGCGACTCACTTGCATAGCGACGGGCCAGAATGGAGGAATGTGTTGGTAGGTTGGTGTAAGTGTGTGGTTCGACAACGTACGCCCGGACGCCCATTGTCCAATTGCGGTACGGCGTGGTCGGGGCCGTCCAGGAGGACGAGGAAGACAATGCGGGAGACGAAGGGGCCTCCAGGGAGGGTGGGCTGTTGGGGGCAGCTGGCTGGGAAGGTGTAAAGCTGGGTGTGGTGGGTGAGGTGATGGCGGCTGCTGCTGTAAGGACCTCGGTAATTGTCAAAGGGGTGTCGGGAAGGGGTGGGACTGGCGTTCCACTTACTTTGGGTGTGCTGCTACGCAGCCGGGACGGTTTTCCCGGGCGGGTTCGGTGCGACTGCTCTTGGTCGAACTCCAGGTCTTCCAGTTTCTGCGTGAGGGCGAGTTTTTGCTGAATGGCCATGCGGAGGAGAGAGTTGAGCGTCTTTTTCTCGTCCTCTGCTGCCGCGAGTTGTCTCTGCATCTCGTCCAGCTGAGACACATACTCATCACATCTAATCAGAGAGAAAAGAGAAACTAGTTTTTGGGATACACAATAAATCAAAAGAAAACTGATTATCATTGATTAAATCATTTCAACATGGTGCTTTTAGTGTTGTAGTTGACAGTGAATGTTGCTTATTTGGTGAAAATAATAATCATTTATATATTTCTTGGGTTTAATATTTTTATTGAGTAGTTAAAAAAACTATATATATATATATATATATATAGTCATATTAATTAATAACCCATAATCTTTTTTTATTATTAAATAAATAAAGATATAAATTCAACTTGGTTTTCAGTCAAAAGCTGGATGGAGTTTTACTGTTAAACACTTTTTTTTTTTTTTGCTTTACAGTTAAATATTACAATAGGAATATTTCTTGTTTTCTTTTTTACATATTAGTAGTAATGATAATTTCTACCATCCCCCACCCCCTCAAAAAAATATAAATATCAGTAACATTTTTCTGCATCATACATCCCTAATGAGCAAACATCCACTCTGATGTGCTGCGAAAGGTATGGTTGGCTCATTATTTAGACATATGTCCACCTCATTCTGCCCTTTACAGCAAAAATAATCCTAATCACAGATGGAAAAAATGCTCATCTTGTCAAATACGGCTTCGGCTGCAGTCTCTAAGCTCATATATGATGCTCTCAGCATCCTGCACCAGTGGATGTTGTAAAGCAATGTTGAAACTTTAACAGAATCTAAGCAGTATGACAACTGGAAAATAATATAGCTTTTTCAGTAATAAGCTAGTTTTCCCTATGAGTAGTTGTGCATCAAAATGCTATATTTGTCACTGGATTGTACACTCTCTCCTAAAATGTAGGAAGTATTGGTTAGTTTGTATGGTTTATTGAAATGATCTGCAAACTAATTAATTTTTTAGTATTGTGTTACGCTGCATATTTCTTACCGTGTGGCGAACATGGCTCTCAGGGAAGAGAAGGTAGCTGCATCCTCTTTCAATGCCTTTAGCTCGTTCCTCAGTTTCATCATGGTCTCCGTCACCATTGTCTTCTCGTTCTCATATTTACTCTTTAGGTTGGCCAAAGCCACCTCAGCCGTCTGCGAGCATTACAACCAACACTTGTGTCAAATAAACAACTATTTCTGCCAACAATAAGTTAATTAAGCACTTTAGATATAATACCTGTACATAAGGTATACTGTTTCAAAGTTTCACATACTTTGATTCACACAAAGATTCACACATTTCAAGGTATTTTCTGAAAAGAATGCAATTAGATTTTTCTAAATCAAAAACCATGGTTAAAATGGATACATGTGGATTATATTTTGATATACTGTATGGGATATATTTACCAAATAATGGCTTTGATTTAAAGGCCTACTTTAAGAATGCTTTATTGAATTCACGCTCTAATTTCATTCATTCAACTGAATGCTTGCTGAACAGTAACTAAGACCTCCTCTTGTGTGTGTTTGCACATAATAATGGATGCAGTAATTACTTTGTGGCCCATAATGCACAGCACTTTCTCTCTGGTTTGGGATCTATAAATCGTAATGTCCATTAATCATCTCTGGCCTGGAAGGGTCATACAACATGTTTTAAATCACACAGTGGCCAACAAAGAGAAAGAAATGATGTGTCGGATGTAATGGTCCCTTTTCATCAACATTTCATTTTACTGGCTATAGATCAAACGCCTCCGCCGGGGTGCACTGCTCCGCCTGAAATGCAATGTTTACAAGGTCCTGGAGCTTTTAAAAAGAACTAAATGCTAGCTTTGCCAATATTTGCCAGATTAGCAACATCCGATCTTTGTCTTTTACTCTTTATGGTTTAAAGCACTTCTGTTCACAATGTAAGTGGACTTAAAAGGGAACATTGCATGAATTAATCAAACCACAAATATTGAGGTGGTTGGGTCATGTTCATTTGTGGGTGCTTTTAGGGTGGACTGAGATCATTTGGGGTGTTCACATGAGTTGATATCTTTCACCTATCATATTGTATATAGTCAAAAAAATCAAACCATAATACAGTATGTTTTAAAGAAATAGTTTAACTCATCCATCCATCCATCCATCCATCCATCTTCTTCCACTTATCCGGGACTGGGTCACCAAAAAGGAAAATTACACCATAAACTACTCACTCCCAAGCCATCCTAGGTGTATATGCCTTTCATCTTTCAGACAATTACAGTCAGAGTTAAAAAAAATGTATCCAGGCTCCCAAGCTTGGTAACGTGGTGGATTGTGGCCATTATTTTAAAGCTCTGTAGATCGGATATATCCGCAATAACTGAGTTCTGGTTATTTTCCGGCTGACCCATGGCCCATGACCCATGTACTGTACCTTGAATCAGACATCTGCCAAGAAGCCAGAACTCGACGCTCTCGCGGAAATTTACCGGACGTCAGTTATTCACATTATAAATTTAAGAAATATTTTTGTAACAAAAACCCATCTATCTTCTTCAGAGAACATGTGATAACCTGCCAAAGACTGTAATCAGCAGTAAATGCCATCAGGTGCGTGATTTCACATTGAGTCGTATTTACCACACAGCGGTTGTTCACTGAGGGGCTGGGAAATCCACGCTGGTTTTGGGCAGCTAGTCAGTGAACAACAGCTCTGTGTAGTAAATACGCCACAATGTGAAATCACGCACCTGATGCCATTTACTGCTGATTACAGAACCTGCTTTACTGACAAAATGCACATTACGTATCGGCCAATGATTATCGGTGCATACCTAGGCTATAGATTAATATTTAAGATGTCAGAATAAGTTGCAAAGAGGACCAGACTTGATGGGTATAGTTAAACATCTTGTTATGCAAGAATATTGTAGATGAGAGATAACAACTTGGAAATGGAAATGGAAACCAAGAAGCTCGTATGGAAATGTAAAACCTAAAAGCACCAGTACAAAGCAACATTAATTAGTGGTCTGAACAAGTTGGCTTGAGAATGAGAATGCTTAATGACCTTGGTACTCAAGACTACTGTAGGCGCAAAATGTGGAAACGCAACAACTGTACCAAGAAATGTAGGAGCTATATAGTAACATTAATGAGAAGTCAGAGAGTCTCAGTCAATGTAAAGAAGACTCCCATGGTTCAATACTCTCAGGCCTCATGGCAATCAATAGGATGCTGGGTAATAAATAGAGCTGATTAGCCTACCTGTTTGTTGGCTTTAAGCACAAGGCGCAAGGTTGCGATCTGCTCCCTCTTTGTGCTCAGGAGGGACTTGAGCTTGAGAATCTCCTCCATGCAGGCCTCCTTGTCCTTGTCCATTAGTGGAGCGAGTTCGCTAGCAGCCGCTCTCTGGCGGGACAGCTGGAGCGAGCGGTCCACCGCCTTCTGCAAGTGCTTGATCTGGTCGCGGATGATCGCGTTGAGGTGGTGGATGTTGGTGGGTTCGCGGCGGAGGTCGGACCCCGTGGCCGATTCGGGTGCTGGGGATGATGATGAAGACGAGGAAGAGGCACTAACAACGGGTGAACCCAGTGGTGTGCGGACTGGGCTCTGCTCAGCAGTGGAAGGTTCTTTGGATGGTGAGTCCGAAGGGCTACGAGACTCGGAGGACGTTGCAGCGTTAATCGCAGCCAAGCGACGTGCGAGACGCGGGGTCAGCAGCACACGGTGATCGTCCTGCCCCTTGTGGCCAGGGGTGGAAATGCGCGTTAGGGTTCGGCCCTGCCGGTAGTAGTCCAGCGTAACGCGGTTAGGTGTCTCATTGTTGCACAGACAGACGTGGTGGTAAAGTTGCGCTAACTCCTCGCTGAATGTCGCCAGCTCTTCTTGGGCAGTTCCCAGGGTTCCCTGCGTCTCCAAGGTCGTGTTATTGGCTGCCCGCAGCTCGCGTTCCAGATTTACCGCTTTCTCCCGGCCTTCCCTGCACCTGCGCTCCAACTGCACTACCTGCGTCTCCAATGCTTGCAGTTGCACCTTGCCCTGTTCCTCCACCCGTGCTCTTGCCTCCACGCTCTCATTATATCTATCCTTAACCTCCTTTAGCTCTGCCTTCAGTCCAACCACCTCTGTCACAGCCACCCTGTATTTACATTGCAGCAATTCCAAACTCGGCCCTTCTTGGCCGCTAGAGATATATGTTGTCGTCTCTTCTTCATCCTCCTCTTCCCCCTTGGTTTCCTTGCTGCTGCTGCTGCGCTGGCGGCGGAGTTTTCGGAAACGCACTCCCAAGCGGCTGGCCTTCTCGTGCTGCTCCGTCAGCGCCCCCTGTGTGTGACGGAGCAAAGCCTGTGATTCTTGCAAGCTGTTGAGCAAAGACGCTTTTTCACGTTCCACCTGCGGCAAATAAACAAGTCAACTAAAGACTTTACATGGTGTATACTGGTTAGTTCTGATGCTGGTCTACATGAAAAACCATCATAGCCAGTGAAGTCTAGCTTTTGTATCACAGGTTTTCTGAAATGTCTATATATGCAATTCATGCATTTAAGTATGCACTAATGTGCATACCTTTTCAGAGTGGAAATCGGAACATTGGATGAAGCCAGGTTCAAAATTCAAAAAAAAAATTCGACATTACAGTTAAACAGATTTTCTGTTTTTATCTCTCCCTCTGTCTATACTGTATATATATTCCATTTATATAAATTTCTGGCTTAGTGTATGAAAAAAACTCTCAATCACCTCACAGAAAATTACTTTTAAAGATAAGCATTGTAATTTCTACAAGTGCAAATAGATAAAAGTGTAATAAAACAAACATTTAAATGTGTATTTTGGATGTTTTCTTGCACTAGTCTGAAAAAGAAGACAAAATAGCCAAATTGTTTTGCCTGTAGTATCTTGACTTAATCTAATCCATGTAAAGAAGAATCCTGTTCCTCAGGAGACTTAATGGAGATATCCTTAATTTAATCACTGTCTCATAGGTTTCTTCCAAAATTAATTTATAAGCAGGTCAGACATAGTTGACGCATTTTGCACAGTTAATGCATGATCAAGTTGTAATGAACTTGCACTTAAGGAACAATGATCTCTTGTGACAGGAAGGATATAAATAAACCAGAGGCATGGCCCATTAGTGTGTATGGTGGTCTCATATTTCATCCCACGACACTGCAGCATCCCGTTGTAAACAGAACAACGCCTAAACCAATGCAGCAGTTGCTTGTCACTATTTAGGATCTTGAGCATGAAAGATGAGTTATACATGCTTCAAAATAGAGAAATTAAGAGAAGGAAAAAACAACAACTAAAGTATATATATATATGAAAGAAATATTAAATAGGTAAATTTATTATACCTCTGGCCTGGCAACATAATTAATAAAAATGAATGCATGCTGATAGAAATGTTTATATAGCTTTATGCTGTTTATATATTGATTATATGGTTGTGAAATAACCATATAATCCCCCCCTTTCATACTGACCTGCTGAAGCTGTTGTCTAAGTTTCAGGATTTCAGGGCCATTAAGCTCACTAAAGAGGTCAGGGGTCAGAATTTCAGTCTTCCTCAAACCCGAAGGCCTCAAGTCTCCATTCAGATGGCTCAAAACAGATCCCGCAGCGCCCTGAAGCAAATGCCCGTTGCATTTGCCACCATCCTCACTGCTGGGCGATGTGGCGGTTGTCGGGGTGGCACTGCCACTAGGTGGCGCTGAGGTCAGGGCGATTAGATGGGCACAGCCTGAGCTGAAACCCCCGTCGCACACGGTAAGATGATGTGCTAATTCCTTACGCAAAGTGTTCTTCTGTTCTCGCTCGCTTTTCAGAGAATCCAAAGCCTCTTCCAGCTGAGTCTCAGAGATGTCCTTCAGACGCAGTGCATCTTCTAATTGGCTGTTAAGCAGGGCTGTTTCTTCCTCCAAAACTTTGATTTCATGCTTCAAGCCCTCATACTCCACCTGATAGAACAGAGAATAACCCTTTGTTTTAAATCTGGAAATATCCGAGACCCTTTCTACGTAAACTCCACAGCCAAATAAATGTGTGTAATGGTTCTAGAGTTCCCTCCAGAACTGTGTGGGTGTAGAGGGGGTCACTGTGAGTGTGTTTACCTGGTTCTGCCTGAGCGTGGACACCAGTTTCTGCAGCGAGATGTTCTCCTCCTCCAGTTCAGTGTAGTCTTGCAGTAATCTGGCCTCTCTGAACTTATACTCCCTGATCTCCTCTCTCATCCGGCTTCTCTGCAACTCCAACATCTCGTTACTCTGAGAAACACAGAAAGATTTAAACACCAGACCTGTGAATACCGGGATTTATTTGCAATGTCAAACCAATAATGGATTGATGCTATTTATTAAGGAAGGGTTTCTGACCTCTCTCAGCTCCTGTAGGATGGTGCTGAGTCTCTCGTTCTCGACCTGCGTGCAGGACGCCTGTGATCTGCTGCTCTTCAGCTCGGCCTGCTGCTCAAGCAAACGGCCCATGTAGTACGCTTCCTTAGTGGCCGACTCCTGCAGCAGTGTCTCCTCGTTGGTCTCCCCATCTTCAGCCACCTTCCTCTGGGTGGTGTATGCCTGGCTGAAGGCCTGAGGAAGAGGAAAAAAATGCTTAAGTAATGCACTGATGCATAAAATGCATGCAAAAAACACTTTTGGATGCATCCCAATTTGTACCTATGCAATATTACAATTAGTCCATCCCAAATAACAAAACATTTAATATAGCATGCATCTGTGCATATTATTTTGGGCTAGCATTCCTCAGAAATCCTTAACTTCCTAAATGTTTTTCAGTTGTATATTAATGGGGAGGAATGCAATGCCAACAGTTATTACTCTAGATGTAACATATTCATTTGAGGGCAATTAATTTATCTAGGTGCCCATACTTTTTGTGTAAACATGAACAGGATCTGTTTAGATTTGTGATTATAGTATAGCATAAGTGCCAAGACAATAATATTTCAAGTGGAAATGCATCCAAGTATGCTTTGTATTATCTTTAATTCCTTTAAACTTTTATGAGATAGTATTGTATACTATTACAATCTATAATCAATAGTGAAGCACATACATTTAATTGTAGTACATTCAAGTGCTTGAAGCTCAGGTCTAAATCTTGTTTTGCCATTGTTAAGGTATCTGAAAAATATTCAGATCTGAAAAACCAATCCTCAAAAGTGACTACAGGAGAGACAGATTCAGTGACCTCACAATGCAAGGTGAAGTTCAGGCAATATTGTCCATAATCTGGGAGACGTGAGGGGAATAGATGACAACGGTGATCTCGCATAAGACACTGAGAAAATCAATGCAACCCTCAGCCGAGAGAAGAAGAAGCTCATACTAGTGTGAAAAATCAATTAGGAGGTGTAGAGGAGCTCAGTGCTCCAGGTATGAGGAGAGACTTATGGAGCAGTGCATCGTGGGACAGAACTGATAACAACATGATCGGAGGAAGAATGACCATAGTATTTTCTGAATGTCTGTGTCACTGTGCAGGAGAGCGCCGCTGTAATGAGAGAGAGCCGAATGAGTCGTTTTATGCTCTCAGAGGAAGCATGTTCTCCCTGCATGGATGGAGAGCGATGAACCCTTTCAAACAGACGCCACTGGGGTTTTCAATTAGCTGAAAATTTAATCAAACTTTCCCTCACGGTCAGTCAGTCCTGCTGTGCTGCTGGGAGAACTCTGGAATAAGACCAAAGTTGTGGTTGAACTCGGGGTTTGTTAAATCAAGACTCACTATTAATACTGTTAAAATCACTTTAACAAACAATCATTATATCTATCCTTAACCTCCTTCAGCTCTGCCTTCAGTCCAACCACCTCTGTCACAGCCACCCTGTATGATTTCAGGAAATGGAAAATTTACGTTGTAAAGTTAGTTATTTATAGGTCAAAACTAGCTTAACATAATGTTATAATAAAGATAACAGATAACATGGACCAACAATCAGCAATATATTTGATTTATTGTGTAAGTGTATATTTATTTTATTCATACATTATACTTTGTTGATATTTAATATTAATATCTATATTTTCTTTATAAAAAAATATAATTGTTAATTGTTTGTTCATGGTAGTTCACAAACAATTCATGCCAACAGATCAGAAATATTATCATTAATAAAACTTTCATTTAAAATTTCTTTACTTCAATATATATATTTTGAATATATAACTTAAAAAAAAAATACAATTCCCAGTTAAAAAAAAACCCATTAATAATATATCAGTGATACTGAAAATATTTTTAAATACAAAACATTTTACATTAGCGAAATATAATTTATTATTAGTTCAAAATAACACTAAAAATTAAACTTTTTAGGATTACAAAAATATTATTTATTGTTAGCTCATGTTAGCATAGTTAAATAATATTAACAAATGAAACCTAAAAATCATATTTGAGAAGGTAGAGAGTTTTTTGCCTTACAACCACATTTAACACCCTAGCAACCAAATAACACCTTGGCAACCATTCACAACATCCTCGCAGCATGGAAGCCTGTTTTATCGACAAACACCACTCTGGTTAGTCAGAAATCCAGTTAAAAATGACTTTAACTGTACTTTGCAGCAGTGGATTATGGGAAGACACACCATCCGTGATTGGGACAAGGACACAGAAGACAAAATATAGACTGTGCTGAGCAGGCATTTCTGTGACGTGCCTCAAGACGTTTTGAGACTATATTTTGTTAGTTCAGTAATATGGTGTGACTCTTTCCTCGTGTGATATAATGAGTGACGCACTGGGCCTTTATCACAGGACTCTTATCACGCTTTATTTATACCACAAATCAGTAACTTGATTGAGACCTTGTGATGTGAGGTAACCACAAATTAAATAGATGTATTACAAAAGCATGGATGCGGGTCAGTGATCTGCACTGCGGTGGAAAGGTCAAATCCAAAACCAGCTTGGCTCTTGCCAAAAGCATTTATTAGATAATAACATTATCATCAGTATGTCAATAATATTTCATAACTATATCATAGCAGTCACAATTTATTTTAAATAGCTTTTAAATGTATTATGTTATTAAGATTAAACTTATTATTATCTGACAACTTAACAATATAAAAATATGAATTAAATTAAAACAACTAAAAAAAAAGATACAATTAATATAAGCTAAACAGATAGGAAAAGCACATGAAAATACTGAAAATATAAATGAATAATTATGTAAATATTACTAAAAAAACACTGCACTGTTTGCACTCAATTACAGGAAGTATTAGATGTTAACGGCATTAGAACAGTTGTACATTCGTGTATCACATGACAGGAAGCAGACTGGAGAGATTTATCCCTGAGTCATTGTGATTCACCTCAATAATACACAAATTTAGGATGAAATAAATATGGTGAAAAGTGACCAACGTGTACATTTGTATGACATCAGGAGTGGTTACTAGACCAATCAGAGGTGAATGGCTTATAATCCAGTTAAAAAACATAAGCATTATCATATAAATCGTCATTTTTATTTTCAAATAAAACAGCACAATAGTTATTTATTACTAAATTATATTTAAATAAATTTAATAGCTATATAAATACACTTGGATGTCTAATTTATATATTCGTAATATTTAAATACAGTTTAACTCATATTTATTTGTTTTCATGAGTATGATGTCATCATACTTCTCCTATTCTCTCTTTGATGTGGCCAGACATTCTAAATGAGTTAAATGTGTCAAGTACACTTCTACAGATCTAAAAGTCTAATATAACTACTGCATGATGAATTATAGGTATATTTAAATACATTTATGTGCATAATATTAATATAAATACATGTATAGGATAACTACATAAATGGATCTACCTGTAATATATATATATATAATTAGTTATTTTTTTCCATGTATGATGTCAACTTTGTTTGATGACATTTCCAACAGAACAAATTGTTGCAAGTGAAGTGATACAGACACACACAGATGTTGATTTTTGTGATTTACGGGGACTCTCCATAGGCGTAATGGTTTTTCTACTGTACAGTAGGGCTGTGCAGTTAATCGCAATCGCAAAAAAAAACGCAATTTAAGCACATGCAATTCCTAAATCGCATAAGGCTGCACTTTTATCTATTAGTTTATTTAGATTTTTATTCAGAAATGGCACAAAGAAATTACCGATGCAATTATATGTGCACAGATATGATGCATGCGCACATTGTCAGTAAATGTTATTTCATTCATTGTGAAATGTTTTGTTAT
>JAUCNO010000585.1:1141498-1158604 GCA_032353835.1 Enteromius viviparus | reverse complement strand
TCATAATAATTCTGAATATTATTTGAATAATATTTTCATTATTTTTAGATGTTTTTAAAATATGAAACCAATAATTTTGGTTTTAATTTTATTTGTAATAATTAATATTCAGATGATAAATATTATTTTATACTATATACTATATATATATATGTAACAAAAAAATATATATATAATATAGAGATATACAAAAGAAGAAAACATACACATTTGTGTATATAATATTAATTTTTAGGCTTATTTAATATTCATGTTGTTAGGTTAGCAACATATTAAAGCCAGATCTTTCTCGCTCCACTTGATGTTGCTGTCTGAGAAGTGTTTCATATCAGTTACTTAAGTTCTCTTTCTTAGGAGGCAGCTGTCTATGTAGGGCGCAGACAGTGAGGTAGTTTACGGAGCTTCAGAACAGAACAGTGTAGAGTTTACTGCGGTATACAGACACAGAGAACTGCTGTCTTTTGATGAGCTGTTGGAGTCTGTCCATCAAACAGAGTTCACACCTAAGTGAAAAATAACTACAGATCCTTTCCTACCACACAGACAGAGGAAGGAGAGAAAGAGAGAGAAAACAGAAACTATATTCCTCTAGAGGACGCATCCTGAGCCGTTTCCCAGACACAGATCAAGCCTGACACTGGACTCAGACACACGCTGTCAGTGATAACTCACTTCTGAGATTAAGATTAGAGCAGGAGCTAGACGTGGAAAAATACAGATCTGTTTGTCTAAATACAAGCTAATTAAAGAAACAGGTCATCAACACTATATATATATATATATTTAAGGGATAATGTGCAGGTTGTTATCGCAGAATAAAGCCCAACAGGCTATATGTATAAGAAATGCCACAAAAGTAAATAACAAATAAATAAATAATATAATACAATAACACAATAGTTGTTCTTCTAATCTATCCAGTGCTGAAAACGTTTGCTTTTCTCGTACATGTTGAATTTAATGTTAAAGTCCTCCATTTTATGTGTGTGTGCATACTGCATATATTTATACACAAATAATTACATATATGTTTGTTTATTTGTATTTATAGTATAATAATAGTTTTTTAAAACATTAAGATTAATGTGAAGACCTGAGATTTTTTTCTTAAACCCTAGGTTAGCAGCATCACATCACATTTATTTTAATATAAATACACTATAATGATAATAATAATACTATAATAATAACTATAATGTATTGTTTTATTTAATTTTATCTGATTATATAATTACTTTATCTCTGTACTTGTAATATTAGTTAAATTATATTATTTTTTCATTATATAATATATAAGGACACATATAAATGTATTTTTAATAATTAACAATTTAATTTCAAATAATAATATTGTTTTTAAAGGCATTAAGACAGATGTAAAAACTGTTTAATAAATAATTATAAATAAAAATATAATACAATGAATATAATTTATTATTGTAAGTTAATTATGTTTATAATATTTTTATGTACTTTTTATACTAATATACTAGACTCTAAAAGACTTAATATATTAAGTTAATTAGCTTCTGAAGTAAGAGTATCTTGATTTATACTATAAGGTCATATATAAGGTCAGTATGTTTACAAATTGTACAAGAAAACAACACATAAATAGTAAATAAATAAAAAAAAAAACTTATTTGTTTTTTGTTATTGCTGTTTTGTGCAAAAATCATATCAAGCTACAAAATGCATAATGTAAATAAAGCATAAATATAGTAAAATAAAAATAATAAAATTGAATCCATACTGTTTGTGCACTATACATTTTTGACAAAGTGTAAAAACACATTTTCTGTTTTTGACACAACATCATTATATTCAGTGCCTTCTATATTCTTATTGACATTTGGTGCCACAGGTTAACAGGAAGTGATGTGTTTTTTCTCTTTGACTCGTTGGATTGTGCTTTATTCACATATGTTTTATGCAATATTTCAGTTTTGTGCTGTTTAATTTGAATATTTGGATGGAGACATAGCTATAGACTGGAATAAACAGAAAAAGACACTCAAAGACAAAATGCTCATCCAGAGTTTTAGAGGGAAACATAAACAGCTTTGGGGATTTAAACAGAACTTAAAGGTGTCCTAAGATCATCTAATACACGCCGTAAAGTGTCTCAGATAAATCAGACTTGGCGGTTAGCGATGAACACATAAATAATGAAGAGCAATACATCTGACATGTGCTTTTAAGAGCTCTTACAGTCCAGCTGACAGCCAAAGATGAATGTTTCCTAGAAGACGGCAGACACCTGGAGGCTCATAATGTCCAAACACACACTCAGGTGTGTATGAAACCTCCAAGAGACACTCTATTCTTCATCCTGAGGTCTGGCTGAAAGCCTGTGTGTTGAATCGGAGCTGGATTTATAACAGAAACGAGCTGCTCTTCTGTAATGTGGGCAAGTTCCCTCCTGCTCAACGTAAACAGTGCTCTCTCAAGAGTTTGGGCTTTTAAAGCCACATTTATCATCTCATTGTGATCTCAGTGTCTGAGACAGACGTGTTTGTACAAGCTCTCTCGAGCGAACACACGCACAACAGCCACAAATGCTCAGATATCAGCTTCGATGTGTTAGGTGTGAAATATAAACGCAGATGTCATTTGTGTTGAAGAGAGATGGAGCGACTACATTTTATAAGATAAACAGTTCACAAAAAGTCCTTTATTATAGGTTTTAAAGGATAAAATGATACACATACTGTTGACAATGAAGACAGTTTGGCTCCGTTAGCCATAAATAAAGGAAGTGTCAGCTGGCTTTAAAGGCTGCATTTTAAAGCATGATTATCAATGTATATGTTATTATTATTATAACCGAAAGCCTGTGCAAACCTCTGATCTTATTATTATAATGTATAACATATTTATTGTATATTATATTACATTTTAACTACATTTACTACAATTATATATATTTATATATATATAGAGAGAGAGAAAGAGAGAGAAAATATTTGAATATAATAATAAGAATAATATTTCGTGTATATATAAAAATATTTAAAAATACAAAATATATTGAAAAATGAAATAGCGAAAACTATACACCAATTATATATTATACTCATTATTCATAATATAATATAATATTACATTTATTTAAATTACAATTACAATAATGTAATGTAAGTACAAATGACACTACAATAAAATTGTAATAAAATAAAAACATAATATATATATTTATTTGTAAATAAAATTAATTATTTACAAATAAACAACAATATCTATATATATATATATAGATAGATATTGTTGTTTATTTGTAAATAATTAATTTTTAATTTTATTCATATATATATATATATAAAGTATATATATATATATATACGTATATATATATGTCATAAAATACATATATAGCGTTTACATACATATTATATACTACTTATATTAGTTATATTAAAGAGAGAAATATTACTGTATTTTACTTTATATTTTTGAATAACAGTTTATAATAATATATTAAAAAATTAAAAAATGTGTATTTTTTTTTTTATGTACACTGATATGTATTTTGTAAATGCTGAATAGTCAATATTGTATATATTATATATGATTTGGATTATTACATTTAAATTATAATTAATGTAATAACAAATATATTTTAAAAAATGCAATGCAATAAATTACAATATATTAATAAATGTCATAATAAAAAAATTGTTAAAGAAAAAATCCAGCACCTTAGTCGTCTTGGTTTCACATGTGCTGCTGGACAAGAAGGCGTCACAACTGCCCTGGTCCTTGGCCATATTGATGCCTCTGGTGCAAACACTGTCTTCAAGAACCGCAGTACAGCACTGTTCCTGAGCGATCCTACGAGACACACACAGTCAGATCAGGACAAACCGTATCAGGGCTAATCAACAGATTATAGAGGTGTCCTCGAGCATGACCCGTAACCTCTGGGTTTCATCAGAATAAACTGCAATATAATAGATTGCATTACTACAAATGTTCATCATGTAGTTTGTAATCAGTAGTGGACTACTGTTTATAAGTACTCAGCTCAGAACTGTAAGATGACTAAAGGACTTCCAAAAAAAGATGGTTCAGATTGTGTAAGCCCCCAAAGTTCCTTCTAATACACTTGTGCTAAATGACTTCTGCTTGCTGGCCATGGTGAAGCACAGGACAGATGTTGGAGAGCAGAAGTCAGTGTTTGGTTCAGCTCCAGGTCGAACCACAGCGCTGACGCATGGAGCCTAGTTTTTACGGTAAAATGATCGCTGTTTGTCTCTTTCGCTCTTGCTTCACCCTCTTTCACAATCGTCTTCGCAGGAAAGCCCGAGACACCCGTCTGCTCCTTTCACTTGTTTTTCCCCTTTTCAGTGTCTGAAATAATCTGCAGATTTCCTGTTATTCGGGGCGCTCTCTCCTCTCCGTCTGACTAGAGTTTCACCTCAGTGGAATTTCCTGGATTTGGAAATATTCCCGTTTCTGCAAGCCCCCCCGACCGAAGAGATCCAAGCCATCACCACCTTTTTCTCGCACTCTCTCATTTAAGCAAACGCCGGATCAGTCAGAAGGCCAAGCCAAACGCGTCTGATGCCAGAGTAACTCGATCGGCTTTGACTGGCACTGAGACTAAACGCTGGTCTTATCGTGAAAGCCACTTCTACAGATGATGCATAGCTTTTGCACAGATGCATATTTTGGGAACCCAGAGTTGCATCAATCTGATTGGACGCATACACAGGTTTTTGTCCATCCGGCAGGAACTTAGCTGCGGTAGACTATGCCTATACCTCTACAATCAATACGAATGGTTCACCCGAAAATTAAAAAGGCCACACAAGATGTAGATTTGATAGTTTTGATAGATAGTTTGTTTCTTCAGTAAGATTTGGAGAAATGTAGCATTGCATCACATTGCAGTGAATGGGTGCCGTCAGAATGAGAGTCCAAACAGCTGATAAAAACCTCACAATAATCCACAGCACTCCAGTCCAATTGAAAAGCTGCGTTTGTGATTATTAAGACGTTTATAACTTCAAGCCATCGCTTATTTATGGTCAATAATCCAATATAATGCTTAAAAAGCATTGTATTAAGCTTGTAATACAATGTACTGTGATTAATCAACCGGGGAAGTGTTATTTCAATGTTTTACCCCATTCAGCTGTTGTGCCGTGCTCGAGCTGAGCTAACAAACTGATTTGTTTCTCTTGTAAGTGTTTTCTGTGGAGGTTTGCTAGATCTCAGATGACGAGAAACAAACCTGCAGGTGGTGGACTCGGAGATAAGCGGCAGACTCGTGCAGTCTTGAGACTCCTGGCCTCTTTCTTTGCCATCCTTACAGCAGTCGTCCAGCGAGACGACTGTGGTCTCTGGAAAGGGAAAAACAGAAATACATTACCCGATCCAGACCGTTCCCACACACACACACACACAGACATGCAGATCAGAGGTTTGCACAGGCTTTCGGTTAAAGCTCCAACTATCTGTAAAAGGGATTCAGAGCCAACCCAACTAGTCTGGTACAGTCACATTTTACGACCGAATCTGAAGCGTTTCAGATTTGCTGACTGACTTCTATGTTAAAGCCCCACGCACATGCAGCATTAGATTTGCCAGGGCTTGTTCTGTCTGATGAATTCTTGCATTATCACAAATCTACGTTTTTACCAGCCACTCTTCAGCATGTTAGCAGCTGGTTTCTGGCACCGACGAAGGTTTGTGGTTAGGCAGTGAGCGCTAGATTCGTCACTTTGGACTGCAAATGGCTACGAGGAGAAACAACCGAACAGGGTCCCAAACTGAGAAAGGGTGGTTAAATGGAGAACATTTATATCTCCACAACCATGCATTGTACATTATATAAAATATACACTGTTAAATAATTAATTCAAGATTATTAGAGTACATTTTACAAGAAACCATTATTTTAGACTTTCTACATTTTAATTTTATGATCAGCCAGTGTGTTACTTGCTTAACTGTTTTATGTGAATATTGTGTGAACACCTTTTGTTCAGTGTATTAATGCTAAGTTAATATATTACATTTAATTAACATGAATATATGAAATTTTTTAATATAAAAATTGATTTAGTCAGTGATCAAGGGGTTATCTAGCTGATTTTCCATTCATATTAGACATAATCTGAAATGATTCTAAGATTATGATATTATTGATATTGGGATTAATATTATTATAAAAAAATATTTTTCAGTTTATTAGATTTTTGCATAAGGTATTTAAATCATGTATGTACATCATAATATATACATTTTTATAATAATTACTTTTAAATATATATATATATATATATATATTTATATTTGTGCTGTCGATTGATTAATCACGATTGCGTCCAAAATAAAAGTGTGTGCTGTGTACATTTATTATGTATATATATATATATATATATATATATAGACTCACACATATACGTATATATACTCACATATATTATGTAAACAAAAACCTTGATTTTGCATGCAATTAATTGTTTGACAGCACTAGAATATATATATATAATTTGCATACCAAGTCAGATTGATTTTAGCCTAAGATAATAATTTTCATCTTAATATTTCTTCCAATGAAACATTGTAAAATGTAATTACAATCTATAAATATTAAATATAGTGAATAAATTAAATACATTAATGTGAATACAAGCTCCAATTATTTGATCTTGGAAGAATGAGATGAGAAATGTTTGAGTTCATAGAGATTTCTAACGTTTGACCAGAGAATTCGGTATCCTGGCAAATCTGAGACGTTTAAGAGCTTCTTTGAAATGAGCGTTAATATGCTCTGGATCAGATGGTGGCATGACTAATTTGTCTAATTAGGGATGGAGGGCACACGGAAAACCCCCTTAAAAATGTTACTGGCCATAACCCTGCAGCTAAAAATAAAGACTCTTCCTGGACACTCAGTGGGAAAGCAAATCCTGCCGCCGGACTTTTGGTTTTCTTCCCTTTCAAAGGATTTTGAACATAATTAAGACGAAGATACAATGAGATATGTTATTCGCAGTCATTTCTATTTTATTCTCCCACCTACCGAAGTCTGTCTTTCAGCCAATCAAGTAGAACTACTGGGCAGCACATAATTAATATTCATGAGTTATGATGTGCCCCGCCCACTTTCCTGATTTCTGTCCTGATTGTTTCTTTCAGACCAGACATAGAGCTTAGTCTGATGAGGGTCTGTGTGCTAATTTATGGATTTATTTGTTTTTAATCATGATTCTGAGGTAGCCATTGTTCTATTCAGTTTCCTTGATATCGTTTGCTATCGTCTCTAGTCCTAGTTTGTTTTGTTTCCACAAGCATTTTTCCACTCACGCTGAATAATGTTTAGCGTCTGGCGGATGAAGTAATTTGTTGATGGGCAGCTAGTCAACGCCGTCAAACACGTCTGACTCTCTCCCGAAGATTAAAGGCCATAAAAACTACTCCAAAAACATTTCCAAACAACCATCAGCTGACGCAAGTGGACTCAATTGGATCAAACAGATCATTAATTTCCCTGCGGTTTCCTTCATCTGCCAAAACGCAAAATATTTTTGGCAGATGAGTCTTTTGGACTTCTCTCCTGCAGGTTTTCACAGTAATCGAAATGCCAAATGTCTTTTATAAGCAGCAATTTCTCCACATAAATACAAACATTTTTTATTTATTTGAGGACAATGAACCAGAGCTAGATAAAATAAAGTAAAATAAAAATTGTAATACAATTTTAAAATAAATAATAATAATTTAAGTAAAATTTTAAATAATATAAAACAACATAACATTTAAACCAAATAAAAAAAACTATTTGGGAACAATGAATATAATATATATATATATAAAATAAAATATAAAACATAAAAAAAAGCATTTTAATAATTTAAGATAAATGAAAAATAAAATTAAATAACATTAAAAAAATGTAAAAAAAATAAAAATGTTTACTACAAAAAATTTAATCTACTAAATTTGTAAAAAGAAAAATGTAAATACAAATTTTAAAAAAATTTAAAAGATGAAATGCTCTTAACAGTTATTTAAGAACAGCATTAGTGCACGAGGGCAGTTCAAGCTTCCCATCTATGAAAACACCACCCACATGTTGCTATTCAAGTAAACTGGTCCAGTTCTGCTGCCACTGTTTGTTGTTCTGAGTAATGACCTCCACCCACAAACAATCTGTGTGGTGATTTTAAACTGCAAGAACATGTGATACATCCTGATATAATTAGGTAACTAGCCTTGTTCACCCTCCAGCTGGTTGAATGCAACTTCACTATCTAGCAGTAAAGAGCATCTTGTGTGCCGTGTCACGCTCTGTCCATGTGCTGAGGGCTGCTTCCCACAGAGCAAACCCTCACTGGCTACTGCAAGCCAGGCCACGCCCCCTTATCTAAATATTCACATTCTCTCCTACCACACAGTATCTGTGACTCACAATAAAACACTTCTGCAGGGCTGAATGATAGGTTTGTGAGAACAAGCCTTTCATTAAGAGATCAGCAAGAGACTCATTTAAAGTTTTATTATACAAAGACGTACTGATGTTAAAAAATATATATCTGTTTATTTAAATTAATATTTGTTAAAATGTATTTAAACATACATATATATTTATAATTAATTGTATATCATATTAATGTAATTACATTATAATTAAATACATTTTACATAAAATGTAGTATATAATACATTATATTTTAATTTAATTATATAATAATATATCCCCTTTTTTAAAAATAAGAAATTAATATATACTATATATATATACAACCAACTAATACTGTACTATGGTACCACATATGCTACTACATGATACCATAACAACTATTTAAAAAAATAAGAAACTAAATATTCATCATTTTACAAAATAACAATTACTAACAGAGTAGCTTTAAATGCATACAATATGCTACACTTTACCGTAACATAAATATCCCCCATTGTAAGTTTAGAAAAATATTTTATTTGTAATAAATATATCCTACACTAAATCATTTAATGCATACAATCCAAGACTTATTCAATACCTGGTATTTTTAGTAATTTAAGTGACTTCTGTAATACTAACTTACACTATTCTGTTTTAAGCATGGAAATACATAAAAGCAAGTTTTATGAAAAGCACTGGAGACAGACTGTAAAGTCGAATTTACATGCTATTATGTCATAATAACACCGAGTTTCACTACGGTCCGCTTTTCTGCAAACTCTGCAGGAATGCTGTGTAACAGCAGCAGTGATGCGATGTTTGAGGTAAACTCACCTTGGCCCCGCAGAAACCCGCACAAAGACAACAGCACGATCACACAGAGATCCATTTATCCACGAGAGAGAGTCTTTTTAAGTCTTGAGAGGAGAAACACAGACAGAAAGTCGCGTTGAGGCTGATTGTGAGGGCTTTAATGAGCGCGTGTCCGCTTCGCGTTCTGGGGGCAGGACCGAGGACTCGTGGACGCGTAATCACGGGCATGCGCTTCTTAAGTCATTATGTTGATCAGATGGCGTTATCAAAATAATCCACAAATACTGATAGTCAGAATTGAGTTTAAAGAGACGCTAACTATGGTAAACTCAGTCAAATGCTGAATCGATCAAATATTGTCAGAAAGAGTCTTACTTTGTACACTGTTTACATGCAACAGATTCCATATTAATTTACTATGATTTTACAGCAGCACACACATATCAATCAATATCAATAATCATAAAAATATTCCATCTTAGCCTTAGCGTTGCTATGGTTAGCTTGCTAATGCGCTGTTTTTAGCTTTTTGCTAACGGTTTGATCGCAAAGATTTGGGGTTTACGCAAAAATTATTTTATTTTACATGATATATTGATATTGTGAAGCAATTATTTTTGTAGCAAATTGTGGCTACCATGACAAAAATTTTTCATTTTAATAATTATATTACTCAGCTGTAGCCTGTTAACCTCTTATGGTTACCATGACAAATGTTCTTAATTACATACATTTTTATATTAACCCTTTTGTCCATGTTAAATAAAAGCAAAAGTGAATTAAAACTGATATTTAATTAGGAATATGGAAATAAACAAGATCTTGAAATTCTGATATAAAGCTGTCCAAAATAAGAGATCTTTTTCAATAATTCATGATATGATTTACACATTACAGATAGTTGATTAGGTTTTCAGGTATGTCACACTACACGTTTTCTTGGATGACGGTTGGTTTGATTAAAGAGAGTGATTTAAGTTTAATTACATTTCGATCATAACATCTCGAGAGGGTTTGAATTATGATTGCTGAGGGCTCGCTTTCCCTAGTCGTACATCTGGAGAGGATCAATTTCATACAATATGCAGACAAATGAAGTATTTCTACAAACTTGGTTAGAAATCATACTCTCTGAAATCTCAAGAATGACATTTATCCACGCTGCTAATGTTTTGGACCATTCATTCACTCGTAAATCAGGCTGACAAAACTCTGACTGATTGATTTTATTTGCTCTTTCCAGACGCCTCCGCGGTAAACCTCTGGTTTCATCTCACCAAATGGCCCGACAGAGAATCACAGACGTGGGGAGAAGCATTCTAGACGTTGTGAAACCTTTATAAGTCATGAAGACTGTTTCAACTTGTGCTCCGGAAGTAAAAATAAAATCCCATTTATTTTTCCCAGAGATAAATTCATATTGTATAACTGTAAAATCCTGGTGAATAACTTTATCACCAATAATTCGGAAGGGAAGTCATGCGAAACAAAGTAGCTGCCTCACAAAATATGCTAAATTATGAGATTTAAACTCTAAAATTTGTGAATTTATATCACAATTTGGAATTTAGCATAGCTGCATGTTAAAAAATAGTAGGAATTGCAAGATTGTAAAAATATAGTCTATTTTCTTCCTCAGAATTGCATTTTATTACTCGTAATAGTGAATTTTAGTAAATTCAGTAAAAAGTCTTTTGCAAAATATAAAAAGCCGCTTGATTTGCTTCATGGTTCCAAATTTCCAAAACGAAAGGCTTTCAATATAAGGAAAAAAAATACCTCAGAAAGCACTGCTACTGAAAAAGCACTATAAAGTTTATAGCACTGAAATCCGATTGGATGAGCTGCATGCAATAAGTAGGCTATAGTACCTTTGTGGGGCCATCCTCATCATCCTTATACTGCATATGCATTATACATGTGTCTTTGCCTCACACAAATCTAATTTCCTGAAATTAGCAATCATGAGTGAAATAATTGCCAGACGATCTAATAAACAGTGCTCTGCCGGGCCGGAGTCTGGAGTTTCAATCAGTCGCTCCCCCTGGGCAAGAGCGGCCAATAATCAAAGCCACATGTTTGCAGCTGGAGAAACACGCTCACACAGTGGATTGAGTCGTGCTTCTGAGGCTTTAGACAAATGCAAACTGATATATCATGCACTGGGTGCTTCAAACTGTGGAAGTATCAATAATAATAAGTAGATTTCTACATAAAACTCACCTGTATGAGGTTCGGGTGGTTGGAGTTTTTTTATTCATATATTTACACATTTAGCTGACAGTTTAATTCAAAATGATTTGCATTCTAGGTACAAATTGATGGTTGTTTATAATTCCTTGGATTAGAATTGGGCGTTATTATGGGTGGTTGCTCGCGCATCCTCGTGTCTCTGTGATCTTCTGGTCTAAATGCTGTATGGCTTGGTTGTTTTCTGAATGTACGTCTATGGAATTTGTTTTCACCTGTTTTGTTGTCTGTCAGGAAGTCAGTTTCTGCTGTAGGATAAAACATTTAAAAAGGTAATTACAATTGAATTTATTTCACAATTCAAAACTTTTTTTTTTTTGCACAATTCTATCTTTCTTTGGTTTGAAATCCTATATAAACATTGAGATGTAAACTTAACATTCTGACGTTAATTCTTGCAATAATAATAAAAATAATAAAAATAAAACAAAACATGAAATAAAAAAGTTGTTGTTCAAAATGATATTATGATTTCTGAAGCATCATGTGACACTGAATACTGGAGTAATGATGCAGAAAATTCAGCTTTGAATAAAGCAACAAATAACATTTTACAATATATTACGACAGAAAACTGTTATTTTAAATTTAAATAATATTTCACATTTTTACTGTATTTTTAATCAAATAAATCCACATGAGAATCCTTTCAAAAACATTAAAGTCCCAAACTTTTAAACAGTAGTTCAAGTTTGGTTCATGCATTATTTGGAACCTCAATGTCTTTAGTGAATATTTGAATTGAAATCGTTTTACAATATGTGCATGAATTTGAGTCTGTTTGTATGAATAAACACGATCTTATAAGGGCCCCTAAAGACCTGATAATGGATTCCAGATTCCAGGTCTGTTTAGCACAAACTCTACAGACATCTAAAGCCCAATTTATGTGCTCTTAGCGCTCAGCTATCTGTATCTCTCTCTCTCTTCCTCTCTTAGGGGTTTAACGAGGACCAGCGCAGAGCCAAACTGTGGCTTTCAGAAGGAAATTAGCACGGCAGAGGTCATCTTTAAATGACGGTAATCTTGCAGGGGTCTCCAGCGCTCTTTTGAACTCAGAATGGGTCCGTCCTGCCTTATCTGTGTCACACAGCAGTGGGCCGCAATCAATGGCAGACCCCCTCAGACCGCTTTCAAAGGGCCCGAGGAGCCAGAGTTGAGTCAGTTTTCACTTTTAACAGAGATTATTTTGTTACACTGATGTAAGGTAACAACTCTGTTTCATAATTACAGTAACAGCTAGAATAGTGCCCGACATGTTTTTTCTTTGATTTTTATAAAAGGTCAATGATGATACCATTACCATGTGTATGTATGAATGTATGTATTTACTTATTTACTTTACTTGTGTAGCAATAATAAAAAAATATATAAATGAATACATTTAGTGTAGCAAACACTACAATAAAATTGTTTCTCATAGTTATGTAAATATGAAGGGGGCCAAATTACACAAAATTAAATAATTAAATAAATGTTTAAATAAATAAATAAATGATTAAATGCACTAATAAATTCAGAAATAAATACATAAATGTATAAATATTTATTTATTCTTTCATTTATTTATTTATTTATTTATTTGGAGAAAAGGAAAGTAAATGTTTCTGATGTTTATCGTACTAGACCTATAGGTTTCTTAACATTTGTATGCATTTCTGTTAAATAAATGAATGAAAAAAGGAAAAAAACAATAAATAAATAAACAAACAAATAAAAAAATATATATTTATCTATAAATTTCTGCTTTATTGCTACATGTATTTGTGGATTTTATTATTTCGTTATGATTTAATGAGTTATTTATAAATTTCAACATTTATTTATTATTTTTTAGTAATTTGGCCCTCCATATGTAGATAGATGTTATTTATTTATTTCTTCAGTTATTTAAATCTGTGTGTAATAATAATGTTTGTGTGTGGGGGGGGGGGGGCAGTTTATGTGGTTTATGAGGACGCAAATGTGTATTATGACATGGGTATGACATGGGTATTACAATATCAAGGTGTTACAAAATTTTCAGTGTCCCCGTAATTCGAAAGTCTTAAAAAACATACTAAATTTTAATCTAAAAATGCACAGTTTCCTGTAAGGGGTAGGTTTAGGTGTAGGACAATACCACATACAGTCTGTACAGTAGAAACACCATTACACCTATGGAGAGACCCCATAAATCACAAAAACCAACGTGTGTGTGTGTGTGTGTGTGTGTGTGTGCGTGTGTGTGTAATTAAATAACATTAAAATGTTGTGCATATATATATATATAGACATACAGTCATTTCAATCTAATGTGCATGTATATTCTACATATATTTTTTATTTGCATCTGTCCACACACACACACAGTTATTTCTTTTTAAATATAATTTGAATTAAAACGGTAAAATTGACTAATTGAATAATTATACATACATTTAGTCAATAAAAGAAAGGCTAAATATCACTTTATGTTAGGATAAAAAAATGAAATAAAAACAAAATACTTTATAGCACACATTCACATTTCTCTCTATAGCATAGCTTTTCACTTTTTTAGTTAAGTTGTTTATCTATAACTTGCTTATGATGACAAATTTCTCTTTAAGCATTACAAACCATTTAAAGTAGATGCACTGAAGTCAGATCATTCATTTTTTACGAGGACCATCTTTATTACAAGAGCATTTGATGCATTGCAAAAGAGCTTTCAGCACGACTCAAGTTTATATCCTTCGAGATCTGCTGTTTTATGTGTGTTTTGTAATCCATTACTCGCTGGTTTGTATTATTATACGCTTGCGCTACAGCTTTCTTAGTCTTGGCCTGCTGTTTGTTTGCAAGGAAACTTACTACCCCAGTTTTTATGAAGCTGCTTGAACGTCTGATGATGATGAGATGATAAACGTGGCATTCTTCAGATCACTTATCTCAGACCACAGTCACGCTTTAATCTTCTCCATTATTTCCTTCTCTAGTTTCTCAGTGACTGCTGGTCCAGGGAATTCTGGGTAATCTTCCAGAGGTCCGTACTGCTCAGCTCGGAGGTTTTGATCTGGAAGCATCTACAGTAAATGATCTGGAAGTAAGTGCTGCTCTTTGCTGCCCACTAGTGTGTTTTTCTGCTTAACTTCCTCTGCACTGGATAAAACTATCTAACCAAGTCATTAAGCGCTGTCAACAATAATCTATCTGTCCTAGCATCTGCTGACTGTGGTTTACATTTGAGACAAAACAATGAATTGATTCACACAGACAAAACAACACCATCAGCAAAGTCTGAATATATTCTTGTGGCTTAAATTGTATCTGCTACGAAATGATTTTATTTAATTCAAGTCTGCAGACTAGAATAGAATAGAACCAACAACAAAGTAATTGATTTTTTGTGATTAACACATAATGTCTTTTTTTTTATTTTAGAAGAAATGTTAATAAAAAGTACACAATTAAATTAATGTTAATTGAGGAAAAATTTGGCCATTTTCCTCTCTATCTGTATTTTATAGTAGTTCATATTTTTAACTAATACCAAAACCCATAAAATATTTTTTTTTTGTTGCTTAACATAAAATAAATCTCAACTAGAATAAAAAAAAAAAGTGTTATATTTTTGTTTAGGTAAATTAATTATTCTAAACAAATATATATAGGCATATATTTATAATAATAAATTAATAAAAAAAAAAAAACATTATTAATGAAATAAAATAAAAAGAAATAAAATAATATTAAGTGAAAATATAAAAATCTAGTTCAAAATATGTATTAAAAAATTATTTTATATTATTGTAATGCTAAAATAAGTTATATTAACATCTTAAATATATGCTAATTGAAATATTTTCCTTTTTTTACCCCAATTTATTTGTAATAAATATTGTTACACTGTAGGCGTGGTTCTGTGTGTAGTTTCGTCTCGTTTTTTGTTTACCTGGGGCCTGTTCCATAAACCAAGATTAGAGTATAAGCCAGGCTTATTTCAGTTAGTCTGATTTATTGCCAGTTAATCCGATTAAAATAAATCAGATTATCTGCCATAAGTCTGGCTTATTTGGTAAACTTGTTTTTATGTGCTTTTGTTTTGTTTTCATGTCATTCCCTCACGCGTCTCATTTGTAACGCCGCCCTTGTCATTAGTGTTTGATTTTCCGCCAGGTGTGTCGTATCTTGTCTTTGTATAAATTCACTCAACATATCTTGTAACTTTGTCGTTCGTTAATGTTGCATGTGGTTGTCCTGCTCAGCTTACAGTAGCTCGCTGCTCTTTTCTTGTTTTAATAAATGTCAAGTTCGCATCTTATCTCTGGCTCTGTGTTCTCCCTGACCACAAGGAAGCGCAAGTGCGGGTTAGATCAGCTTCTTCTGTTACAAATATATTAAAAGTCAATAGATTTATACAGGAATAGAAAGCTAATAGTTAAAAGTAAAAACAAAACATCCAAACATTTTTTTAAAATAAAATAAACCACAAAGTGACAGAAATCATTGAAATGATTATAGCTAAATTACTCAAATATGAACAGCAAATGTCATTGGGGCCTTCAAGTACATATTTTATGTCAAGGGGTTGACTGAGAAAACATTTAGGGATCTTTGGATTAATAAATATCTTAAAACTGAGCAGCTCAAGTGATTGAAACACTTAATTTGTTCACGATGTTTATAGATGTAATAATAATAATGTGACAGTATGTGCTGCCAAACTGCTTGTTTATCCTTTTGCGTGACGTTATAAATCACCTCCATCTTTGTTAACATTCTGTCTAGCTTCTCTGAAGAAACTAATTATGCTTGAGTAATAATTTTCCCTTGAAATATTGGCAGGGAAAATGCATAAGCACTTTGTCAACAGTCTAATCCGAGCTGGATCACTTAAATGCAAACCTTCGATTCTTCAGATCCAAATGTCTCTGGTGGTGTATTTGTTGTTTTTAAATGGCGTACGCAGATTAAAGCAGGCTTAAATGATTGTGTGCTCCACAGCTTGTTTGAATCTAGATGACGCCACTCGGGCCTCGTACTCGTAAAATCGAAACAGCAGAGATGTTTCGTTCTGACACACCGCAAAAGCAAAGCCTTTGTGGCCAAGACAAAAAAAAGCCCCTATGTGCTCGAGCGATGGTGAGAAGAGAGCCAGAGCGGATACGAGGAGGCCTAGACTAAACAATTGAGTCCAGCAGATGTCAACAGAAACCTGTGAGCGGCTGCTTGGAGAACATTTCTGTATTCCTGACTCTGCTGTGGATGTCAGCTGCCATGTGGGATGGATCCGCTGGGTTATAAAACAGCTTTTTCTCGGGACGCCAGGGTCTGGCTGGGTGTGAGAGGGGTCGTAAACTTACGCCCCTTGCTGGGGACAAGCTCTGTGATGTCACCCCCCTCCGAGACGCCTGATGTTCAACCGCCAGGACACCGTTTACAGCAGACATTGTAAATAATCAAAATGCCTTTTGCCAACTGTATTTTGGGTTTAATCTGGTCATTTTTACATTATTAACACACTATCCGATCTTAACTTGACTTAAATAAAATATTTAGCAATATTTAGCAATAGTAAAAATGTACTATATTATATATACACTATATTACCAAAAGTATTCGCTCACCTGCCTTTACTCATTCTATGAACTGAAGTGCCATCC
>JAUCNO010000585.1:1105542-1128136 GCA_032353835.1 Enteromius viviparus | reverse complement strand
CTCAGGTAGTGCAGCTCATCCAGGATGGCACATCAATGCGAGCTGTGGCAAGGTTTGCTGTGTCTGTCAGCTTAGTGTTCAGAGCATGGAGGCCCTACCAGGAGACAGGCCAGTACATCAGGAGACGTGGAGGAGGACATCAACACAGCAGCAGGACTTCTACCTCCACCTTTGTGCAAGGAGGAACAGGAGGAGCACTGCCAGAGCCCTGCGAAATGACCTCCAGCAGGCCACAAATGGGCATGTGTCTGCTCAAACTGTCAGAAACAGACTCCATGAGGGTGGTATGAGGGCCTGACGTCCTCAGGTGGGGGTTGTGCTTACAGCCCAACACCGTGCAGAACGTTTGGCTTTTGTCAGAGAACACCAAGATTGGCAAATTCTCCACTGGCACCCTGTGCTCTTCTCAGATGTAAACAGGATCACACTGAGAACATGTGACAGACGGGACAGAGTCTGGAGACGCCGTGGAGAACGTACTGCTGCCTGCAACATGGTTTGGCAGTGGGTCATTAATGGTGTGGGGTGGCATTTCTTTGGAGGGCCACACAGCTCTTCATGTGCTCGCCAGAGGTAACCTGTCTGCCATTAGGTAACAAGATGAGATCCTCAGACCCCTTGTGAGACCATATCCCGGTGCGGTTGGCCTTGGGTTCCTCCTGATGCAAGACAATGCTAGACCTGGCTGGAGGGTGTTAGCAGTTCCTGCAAGACGAAGGCATTGATGCTATGGACTGGTCCGCCCGTTCCCCAGGCCTGAATCTAATCGAGCACATCTAGGACATCACGTCTCGCTCCCTCCACCAACACCACGTTGCACCACAGACTGTCCAGGAGTTGGTGGATGCTTTAGTCCAGGTCTGGGAGGAGATCCCTCAGGAGATCATTCTCCACCTCATCAGGAGCATGCCCAGGTGTTGTAGGGAGGTCATACAGGCACGTGGAGGACACACACACTACTGAGACTCATTCTGACTTGATTTAAGGACATTACATCAAAGATGGATCATCCTGTAGTGTGTTTTTCCACTTCAATTTTAAATGTGACTCCAAATCCAGACCTCCATGGGTTAATACATTTAATTTCCAATAATAATCTTTGTGTGATTTTGTTGTCAGCACATTCAACTATATAAAGAACAAAGTATTTAATAATAATATTTAATTCATTCAGATCTAGGATGTGTTATTTTAGTGTTCCCTTTATTTCTTTGAGCAGTGTGTGTGTATATATAAATATATAAATCTAAAATAAATAAATAATCTCACCATCATTTTTACAATTGTCTCTGGTGCCACTTAACCTTTAAATAATGCTGGAAATGAAACCAAATTCAAATTAGCATCAGGGCTAATATAAACCAGTTTACTTCCGCTTGTGTGCATCAGTCTTGTGCTTGGCCTGTAGTTTGCTGCTGTTCATCTAATAATATGGTCTGTGTCAGAGTAACGTGAACTTTTCATTGAAGTTTGACAAACAGAATGTTGTGGAAATCTGTAGGGAGTGTTTTTCCAGGCATCTGCTGCATTTAGGTCCAGTCCTGTAGCCCATTTTACAGATAATAGGGGTAATATTATAAAAATGTGATTTAAAAAAAAAAATAATAATAATAATTTATTCATGTATTTATTGTATTGTTTTAACTAAGAGCCGATGTGCTGGCTAGCTGCGAAGAATGTGTTGATTATTCGCTGTCCTTCTCTGATACTCCAGCATTTGTCTTTGAGGCTGAGGAGGAGACATTTGTTCATTTAATAATGCCTTATTTTTTTTTATATTGAAAGTCTTGTTTTTCTTCTCTGTTTGTGTCCAGGCGGAGTGGGTGGCCTTAAATTATGTGCCGTTTGCGGAACGATCTTTGGAGGTGGTGGTTGATCTATATCATAAAACAGCCTGTCACAAAGCCGTTATCAACGAGAAAGTCCTACAAAACATTATCAAGGTACAAAGCAAAAATCAAATCTATTATAAAATGGTCCTCAACAAATTAGATTTTTGGTGACTCTGGAATCTCTGGGTTCCTAAAATAAAGCACTTTATATAATCATATGACAGTTACTTTTTATGGATAACATGAATACATATCATTCACACAAAGGCAGTAGAAAAATAATAATTAAGTTGTTTGCTAAATGCTGCCGATGCATAACTATGAAATACTGTCTTCATTATCCAGTAATCTAGATTGTGTTACTAACCACAATCAGTGTTGCCAAATCTGCAGTTTTCCCCCTCGAAACAGGAATAGTTTTTAGTAGCAATTAGGGAGGGTTTTTTTGTGAACCTGGCAACCCTGACAACACAATTTAAAGCAGTCTACCCAGCACTGGTTGTGAATTAGTAGTTTTGTTAGACACGATGCATTCTCAACAGCATTTCTTAGTCTCTACATGTCACCTACTTTCAGTCGAAGCCGCGGGTTTAAAGGAAAAAGCAGAATCAATCCTCTCTGTTTCTCTGTATTTAGACTCTAAGGATTCCTCTAGGTCTGAAGTACGCCTGTCCTGCTGAGAGCACCTGGAAACTAGCCGTCTCCTCTTTGCTCAAAGTGCTTTCCATTGGACTCCCTGTTGCCCGGCAACAAGCATCCTCAGGCAAATTTGACACAATGTGGCCGGAGCTGGCGAACGCCTTTGAAGACTTCCTGTTTGCCAAAAGGTGCCCAACCTATCATGATGTAATAAAAGAAGTGTCTTCGTTTTAGATCCATTCTCACTTGTTTTCCTCTTGTGTCCCACAGCACACCTCCAGATAATCTGTCTATACAAGAGTTCCAGAGGAACGAGGCTGTAGACGTCGAGGTCATTTCATCTGACATTTAATATCATTTTTTTAATAAGCTAGATTTATTATTATTATTATTATTATCATGACTTATACCTGTTAGTGGCAGGCCAATATATCCGTGAGACTGATATTTGGACATTTTAGAATGAGAAATTTTGATCATGATACATTATTTAAAAAAGAAATAAAAAAGTGTGTGTATGTGTACACAAAACATTGTTTAAAAACATAAGCAAATATTTTTTAGAAAATAAAAAAAAAATGTATTTAACTGCATTGTATTATATTAAATATATTTAATATATAATATATTTAAATATATGTATACGATAAACTACTGTAATTATTTGTTATATGTATAATAATGAGATATTATTTATTTTAATAGTATGATAATATTAACATTTTTGTATATTTTATTTCACTATATTTAATATAAGTATACTTTAAATATATATATTTTCCCCCTCTAGGTGGTGCAGTTGATCAGCACAGAGATTTTACCTTTTGCCAATTTCATACCCAAAGAGTTTGTAGGCCGTATCATGAGCATGCTCAATAAAGGATCGATTCACTCCCAGTCATCATCCTTCACAGGTACGGAGTGAAAGCAAAAGGAAAAAACAGCCATTTTGTGGAAACTGTCCCCAAAGCAATAGTTGACTATTAAAACAACAATGTATTGTATGGGTCAAAATGTAAAAAAATCTTTAGGATATTAAGTAAAGATCATATTCCATTAAGATATTTTGTACATTTCCTATTATAAAACTTAATTTAACTTAGTGACATGCATTGCTAAGAACTTTATTTGGATGAATTTAAATGCAATTTTGTCAATATTAATATTTTTTGCACCCTCAGATTCCAGATTTTCAAATAGTTGCATATCAGACAAATATTGTCCTATCCTAACAACCCAGACATCAATGGAAACATATTTATTCAGATGATGTTGCATAAAAGCAATATTAAGTTATCCATTAGATATAAGTCACATGAAAGCTTTGAGTGAGGAACAGAACACGATTAACGGCATTAAATAGAGAATACCTTTGGGCAGAAGCATGGATTGTAGTTTGCAGGCACTAACGGTCCCCTCTCGTCCCTGCAGAGGCTGAAATGGACATCCGTATGCGGGAGGATTTCTCGAAGGTGTGCTTTGAGACGCTCCTGCAGTTCTCCTTCAGTAATAAGGTTTCGACGCCACAGGAGGGCTACATCTCTCGTATGGCTCTGTCTGTGCTGCTCCAGAGGGCACAGGATGTGCTCCGGAGATACGTGGAGGACGAGAGACTCAGTGGACGCTGCCCGCTGCCCAGGTTCAACAGCTCCCAAAAAAGATAGAAAATTTGAAATTAAAGTGTTTTTTTGTTGTTGTTGTTTTTTTAATAAAGCACTCTTTATTTCTATAATTTTCAGTAAAATTTAAAGCTAGATTCCCTGTTTATCAAATGACATTTTATGATTAAAACGTGTATTTTCTCTAGCTGCTAGAGAATCTAGCTCTAGCTGTATTCTGAAAAGCACTTTAGAAATAAAACAGGATGTCAAAATATATATAATAATGTAAAATATAAAAATAACATTAAAAAACGGTATTATATATATTGTTTTGCCGGTCAGAAGTTTGGTATCAGTAAGATTTAAGTTTCATCTGCTCATCAAGGCTGTGTGTATTTGATCAAAAATACAGAAAAAAGATTTTCTTTTGTAAAATGTTATTGCAATTTAACTAAATGATTAAATAATATTTTCTATTTCAATATAATATAAATATAATTTATTTTTGTGATCAAACCTGAACACTCATAATAAATCAGTATATTAGAATGATTTCTGAAGGATCCTGTGGCACTAAAGACTAGAGTAATAATGCTGAAAATTCAGCACTGCATTGCAGAAATATATTACATTTTAAAATATATTAAAATAGGATACTGATATTAGAAATCGCAACAAGTATTTTTGATCGAATAAATACAGCAAAAGAGACTCCCTTAAAAACATAAAAAATCTTACTGATCCTAAACATTTGAGTGGCAGTGTCTATTATTAATAAAGATCTTAAAATATGCTTCAAAAATGTTGTTTTTTTGGATAATATGATTTCTTACTATGTATTACTTAAAAAAATATGTGCTGAATATATTTACTGAATTTACTTATGTTTCTAAATGGACTTTACTTCTGACTAAACTGCACAGAACTTGATCCTAAGTGTTTCTCACCATTCCTTTTTTTTATCTTCAAGGCAACAAGTGACTGAGATCATCTTTGTGTTAAAAGCCATCAGCACCCTCATGGATTCCTTGAAAAAGACTCAACCAGAGAACGGTGAGAAAATGTTGTCCTTCAACAACCAGCAACCATAACAAACTCTACATGTAATATAAACATGAAAACCTCTTGATAGCACAGCTGAGTATTCTATTGTCTACATAGAGAGCACTTTGAAGCCTTATAGACGGGTTCCAGGCTTGTTTTGCTCATTTCTCTCTTTTTCCTCTTCCTGTCCGGGCGTCAGTGGATGGGAATGTATGGGCTCAGGTGATCGCTCTGTACCCAACGCTGGTGGAGTGCATCACCTGCTCGTCTCCTGAAGTAAGCTCCGCCCTCAAAGACGCCCTGGGGCCCTTCAAAGACTTCATGCAACCGCCCGTCTCTAAAGTGCAGAACGGCGAATCGTGACTGAACGTTTTTATTCCAACGCAAACATGAATGTGACTGTTTCATACGCCGCCGCGCGCGCGAGGATGATTCACCCCCATCGCCATGGTAACTGTTGATCGACAGCTCCAAATCCCATCGTTCAAAGCTTCTTCTAATATGAGCTGACGGTAGACTCTGATTGGCCGACTTTAACGATGTATTAACTGCTACGTTAAATTTGCAGTGTTTGTTGTTTTTATGGGTTTTTGGTTTTTTCCCCACCCCTTTGGAGTTAATGTACAGTGTTTGGTGATAGTGTTAAAGATGTAATTAAGAATTACGTATTTGGATTGAAAATCAAGTCCAAAACCATTTAAAAAGAAAGTATGAAAAATCATAATAAATACATGAAGGATGGTCTTTTTTTTGTGAAATTTTCTCAACAGCAATGGGTTTTATGCAAGATCTTACTGTAACATTCCATGTCATCTTTAGTCGCATTGAGAAGGGTCGAACCCGGTGTGTGTACAATAATAAATGGTACAGTTCTATGAACATCAAATGTTTTGCTCCTCTGACTTTTTATGAAACATACTTTACTTCCATTAGCGCAGGTCAGTAGTACTCCAAAAAAAAGTGATAAAAGTGATAGTTTTAAGGTAAATATGTATATTCAAATAACTGACTTAGATTTGTTTTACAGCAAAATACATAATTCTATTGAAATGTGTCTTTGACATGCTATACTGGGTATTACTTGGTTTTGCACTGCTTTTGATGAGCTTGGACGGGAGCAGTATGCTATTATTATCAGTTAACAAAAAAAAAGCATTATTGTTTTCAAGGTGGTCACATACCTTTCAAAACCATTTGTGTGCAGTGCACTATACCCAAATAGCACATGTCTTGGTCTGGAAAGCACTTGCTGTCTGACCGGTGCATTATAAACATATTAAAGACATCTAATATACGTCTATTTGACATTTGAAAGCAAGCATCCTATAGACATATTGCAGACATCTCAGAGATGTGCTATCAGGGTGTGATATAAGGCTGTGCGAAGTGTTAACCATTCCTGAAACTTCTGCAGTCATGGCATAGCCTAAAAATAATAATGAACTAGTCAATTGTATTTGCAGAAAGCACATACTTTGTAGTCAAAATGCTAAATAATGAGCAAGATTAAAATATCCATTTTTAAAAGTTGCAGTTATTGTACTCAGTTGGGAAAAATAAAATTTTAGTCCTATAGTTTATTAATTGCATGTTCTTATATTTATTGGGTTTTTTTATGTTTCGTAAAGCCATGATTTTATACTACTGTTTTGATGTTTGCTATTTGCGATACTATTAGGATTGATCCTCAAACATTACTATAATGATCAATTATGATATTGAAAGATGGAATCCCCACAACAGTTAAAAAGCAAAAACATATTGTCCCCATTTTTTAAGTCGTTAATAATCACAAATGAGATCTCAGTGAGATTTTTACCACTGAACTAGAAAACAAGCCCAATGATTCTTCGAGCAGGGTCGTGTTCCGGAAGTTAAAATACACGTTTTCAGGCGGGATTCCCTAGTCAAAATCACATTGCAAGGGCTAAATATCACGTTACTGGGGTCGCGTTAAAGTAATTCAGTTCCGCGGGAAAACCGCAGACCTGGCAACAAGGGTATAAATCAGAATCTACTCATTCAAAATCACGAGCTCCAAGTCTCGTGTGAAGTCAATTCAGCGCCATTGGCTGAAGACTGCGGGAGGCGTAGCCACGTTTGGGGGTGTGTGTGTCGTGGGCGGTGTCTCTCTGACACCCCATTGGCTGCGCTCCCAGCCAATAGCGGAGCAGCAGAAGGGAGTGTAGCCCGCTCACGAGTACTACGACCATTCAGCTCGGAGGCTTCGCGCGCTATAGAACGTTCAGCGCGAATTCTTGGAATTCTTTTTTCTTTTCCCTTGGATTCGAATTCGCTGCATTTTTACGAGCTCCAAAGCGATTGAGCCGTGTACTGGCTGAGGTAGTAGTTTGTGCTGTTGGTTGGGATGTGACATTGCCCGTTATGGAGATGACTGCGCAAGCTACTCCCTTGCCAGTGCTGGTTACTCTCTTCCCAAGCTGGAATTCGCTTCGGAATCCAAATCGTCTGGGGGAAATGTGATGTTTTATGTGATATGTATGTATGTATGTGTGATATAGTTACAGTTGTGCATGTTAAAATTGTTCTGAGAGTTGTAGAGCTATGTAAATGTGTGCTCACTGGTTAGTCTAATTTAAATTCAATAAATGTGTGTATTATGAAACACGTTGCTGTGTTAAGCGTCTAATTTTTCCTTTTATTAATGATGTTTATCTTTTTTGCCACTATAACGGACACTGAATTGTAAATTCATGGGGATTGGCCATATGCCCCAGCTTTCTTCAGTAAAGTACTGTTTTTTGTCTAGCACAGCAGAAAAGCTGATATTACCCTCGGGAACACGACGGGTAGGGTTATTAATTTTAATAGATGCTTGATTTTGCCCTTGGGATGGCTAATACATGTAGGTCATACTCTACTGTTGCTATGAAGAGAGCTGTGACGTGGCTTTTTCTGCCCACTACGGTAGAATCATCGATCGTGACGTCACGTGGTAAGAAACGACGTTACCTGGGCTGGTTTGGGCTCAACCAGAGCACGTGCGTGGAAAATTAATATTTTACGCGCTTAAGCTAATGATTATGTTTTAACCGTTGTAGAGAAAGTGGTGTTATTGCACATGTGGGATGTGGAATGACGTGTTCTGATGTCATAAAAGGGTTTAGCCTCATTTAACCCCCAAGAACTAATATGAGTATATGTGGGTGTACTAAACATGTATTTTCTTGATCTAAATTCTTACATTCCAGTTCATCCCGGAAGGAATGGCGCCAAAATCTTAACGTGTGAATAGCAGAGGTTATAAACTAATATTATTAAAGAGATAAACAGACCAATCTGGATGTTTGTGTGTGTATTTACTTTTAGCATATTATTTTCGTCAACTGCATGTTGTGCAGTTTGTTATTTATCTATCTATCTGACTCTTGATCTGGTGTATATGTTTTAGGTAGTCACAGTTAACTTTATAGCGGAAGTGCATGATTAGTGCAGATAATGTGCTGACGTCATTCATGCAGTACGTAGGCTGGAAGCCTTTCATGTAACTCTGAGAGAATCGTTCAGCGGTTCTTTTTTGACCAGGTTTATGACCCAGAGATGCCGCCTTTCCGATGTTCAGAATCTCAAGAGCGTTTTATAGATGAACCCAGCAGGGTTAAAATGAACTGCGTACGATTCAATCGTTTCAGGTTCTATCAAACTCTGTGGTCTCTGCTGGGAATATTATCACAGCTGTTGGCTGGTCATGGTGGTTAATCCATCCATTTGTCAAATATTTGAACGTTAAGTCACTCCAAGATCATGAAACTAAAGACTGTACAATTATTGCTACTTCCGTTTTTTATGATTTAAATGGCCACAGATGAAGTGTTACAATCTTTATTGGACGGATTCTTAAGCGTAAAAGCAATCTATTTTCTAACCCAATGTTGTTTCAAACGTCTTTTTCTTTAACAAAAAAGACAAAATACGACAGAAAGTCAAGATGGAGGCTGTGTATTTGGAATTGGATTCTAGTCCATTCTTTTTAGTCTTAAGCTTGCAATACATTTTTGCTACAAATAAAAAAAAATGTAAGGAGTTTCAGAGTTTTACGATTGACTTGAGAGGGCGACAGGAACATTTTCAATAAATAACATAATAAAGCTAAAAAAATCATGACAAAGCGTTCAATTTGTTGTGAATTGCCTTTATTCTTTTAACAACTGGAATTTTTTTTTACACAGAGGGTACATTATTTGGGGTAACATTAAGTTATTTGTTACTTTAGAAAGATCCTAGTGAAATATCTTCAATGAGCTTTTATTAAAATTGGTGGGCCAGCATTATTGGAGTTTATGAATCATTTTTGCAGTGCATGTGTGTGCACTTCCCAGAAAGCTCCTTTAGTAAGCATGTGATGCCCTTGCAGTGCCGTCCACCCACACAAACGACTGCGCTAAAGTGTGTTAGAGAGCAGTCCGTACACACACACACACACACACACACACACACGGCTGAATCCCTGGCCAAATTAGTCTTGTTTTGGTCACACTCAGGTTGTGCTGACCAGATGGCCACTCTCTTGGGGAGTGTGTATGTGAGTGTTTGCACATTGTGTGTTTGTGTGTGTGTGTATTTATACGAAAGCCTTTCCAAATGCTCACAGCGGGTTTGTGCTGTAGAAGAGGAAGGTGCCACTGTGAACATGATGTATCATAAGTCAGACCTCACCAAACCTCCACACAGGAGCCCTGGAGAACAGATTGCAGGTAGGTGTTAATTCCCGATGGTGCATATAGAAACCAAAGGGAATGGTCGCTGTACATCAGACATCTTGCTTTATTGTTCCTTAAAAATGTATCATCCTAAAAATCTTGCCGTGATGAATGGAAGATCAGATCGGCATTAATTAGCTTAGTACCTATTGCAAATTACAAGAGCACGGGAGAAACTAAAACACTACTCTTTTTTTTGTTTCATTTACAGTAACTTGGAGTCGTTGAAAACAGGATGTACAAATAACAGCCAGAATTGCTTTGATTTTTTCAGGGAATGCAAAAAAACAAATCCGCAAACTAAACATTCAGAGGATGAATTAATATCCTGAAAGGAAAAACAAAACACGGTTGGTTCCGCCTAGCTGCCAGATGAGTGCGGATAAACAAACTGCGGAGGGTGCGCATCTGTCCACTGAGAACTTCAAAGAACCGGACCCTCCTTTAGTCATTGTGCAAAGTTATAACTTATATACTGATCCCACCAACCCACGCGGAGGTAGGGAGCATTGACGTGGGTCTTCAAAGTCAGCAGTCATTGACTTTTAAGTCTCAAAAGCAAGTGCTCATGTTGTAAATGAGTTCAAACGCACAACGGGTTCCTTAAACTCCAGCAGGACGCTGTCTGAGAATCTGAATGTTGGGTTAGAGATGGATTCGGTGCGATTCGATTGGCGCCCTGCCTTCTGATTGGTCAGCTAGGCTGAGGCTGTTGGCTATTGCCATGCATGAGAGGAATTATAAAGACCGAAATGTCATCTCCAGAGCCGAGCCGGTCTCCGGCAATCCTCCAGCCTCGGTCCCTCAGGACACCTCGTGCCTTCATCACTAAGTCTTGAGCTGCCATTGTGTACCTGAAAAATGACAAAGATGGTATTTAGTGGTTGATTTTTTCATTTGAAGTTTACTAGTAACAGGTTTATCCCTCCAAGAGAAACTTGAGGTTAAAGGAACAGGTCATTCCAAACCTATATGACTTTGTTTCGCAAAACATCAGAAGAAGTCCAGAGGTCAAAAAGTAAACATCCTGCCACATATTTATTCCACTCATAAACTTAATTAGTTTCACCTCCTGGCTAGCGCTAATTAGCAAATCCAGAGATTTGAACAACATAATGAGGAGTCCTTTTTCTTTACACCTCTAGTCAGAAGAAAGAAGTCACATGGGTTTGGAATGACAAGGGTAAATAGATACTGAAAGTTTTGGATAAAGAAGAAAATTGATATCTTGGAAGTGAGTTTTATATGCTTTTGATGTACAGTAATTATTTTTGACTTGAACCTACAACCTTTCAGTTGCTCACCCAGATCTTTAAAACTAAATGTTCTTAATTGGAACTGAAGGTTTTCAAGAAGGACCATTACCATTTTGGGAATCATTCCATTGCACAAAAGGTATAGTAGAAACATTTTTTAATGTTTTTCAAATTAAGAAACTAATGTTTCTTTTAAGAACTTATAAATGAAAGGCCCTTTGAGAAAACCAAAAATCATTTTACATTTTACTTTGAAAACCACCTTTTGAAACATTTGTTCCTAACTTCACCATCTCATATTAAAATCAAAATCCTTTTCTTTGTAGTTGCTCAAAATAACCCATCAAGCTTGTCTTCCAGGTTGCATGAGTAGATGGTTGATGCTCAACCAACACAGAGGAACCTGCCTGTGCTGGTCATCAGGGTCACAGTTTCCAAGGAAACCAGATACCGCCTCTGCCACTTCCTGATTGGACAGCACATCCCAGAGTCCATCTGTAGCTAGGATCATGACATCATCGGCGCCGTGCTCAAACTGAGGGAGGTCATATATCTTCACCTGTAGAAATGACAACATACTTCAGTCATGTTATATTACACAAACATTCACAGAATTCTGTTTTGGGAAAGAATAGTTACATGTAACTGAGCGTTATTACATTGTTTAAATGCAAACTAAACGTAACTGTAATCTGTAAAGTTACCAAGACAAAATGTGAAATTAAATTATAGCTACTATAGTTCAAATATTAAATATTACACACACACACAAACTTGTTTGATTCTTTCCCAAATCATTCCTAGTATCATTATTTTAGGATGCAATAATATAAAATTTATGTAAAAAATTTTTTAAATAACTTTTCTTATATTAAAAATATATATAATATATTCAAATATTAATTTTATAAAAAAGATGGCAGAATACATGGGTGGTATATAATATATTTTAAGAAATTACAGATAGTGAGCATAAGATTTTTACAAATGCTTTTATTAATATTAATTTCAAGTCATTACTTTTTTCATAGCAAGAACATGGTAAAAAAATTGTAAATCAAACAAATAAATTATTAAACAACATTATTAAAAAATATTTATAATATTTATTGGGTAGCATTAATAGTCAGCACAGGTAATCCAAATATAAAAATAGAGTTAAAAAAACCTACGCACAATTATATTTTCAATATAAATCAATGCTGATTTTAAAAACAATACATAATATTGGGTGATAATAAATATTGTACTTATATATTGTCCTTAAATTATTTGTTAAATATTTATGGCTTGTCATATCGCTATGGTATAATTACTTTTTAATAGTAAAATAGAAAAATACAATAATGTACAATAAAGAAAATAATGTACATTATTTAGTATTATATTATTATATACAGTATTATATTAAAGCTACAGTTTTATAAATTAATACATTTGTTTAATATATAAATATTTTATTTAATTGTCTACTTTTTTTCAATTGTACTGTTTTTTTAATATTAGTTATGATTTTACAGTTACAGAGTATACTGTATGTACTTTAGAATAATTATATATAGATAGTAATAATAAAAAATACAGAAAAATAATATTTTTTTGAAGTTTCAGTTTGTAAGATAGACAGCTAGCTGTTGAAATGGGTAGGCCTACCGCAAAACACAAAGGAATTCCACCCCAGAACACACATTTCGGAGTAGAATTACTGGCTATAGCTTCCTTTTTCAAACCAAACATGTTTTCTAAATATCTACAAAGATTGTTTGGCTTTAGAAGAGTCAAAACCTTACAGCACCTTTAATTATCTGTATTTTTCAGTAAAAGATATACCACACACATAAAACACACAGTATTAGACAGATAGAAATCATATCTGGCGCAAGTGTCTGGTTGTCCTCGGTGACCCATCCTCGACATTTGACCCAGTATTTGCTCAACAGACAGGAAATGAGGAACGACTGGACCCAGCCAGGGTTCATGCCGCATGCATAGCTGACGTACTTCTACTCCTTGCACAAGCACATAACGGGGGGAAAAGTGCATGGAGGAGGAGGACGAATAAGAAAAACAGATCAAAGAGAAGCCGAAAGAGAAAAAACTGGGATGAGGTGCAGACGGCGGGATGAACCGCGGATGAACTTTACACAGCGTGTGAATTAAAGATCAAGAGAGCTTCAGAAGATTGGAGAGGAGAGAGACTCGTGTCACTGGAGGATCTGAGCTGCTTTAAGACCACAACTCTATTCTGACAAGATCAAACTGTCTTAGAGGCAGAGAGACGGTAAAAATGACGGTAAACACAAGCACTGGAGCAAAATCCGTGGCTTGATTCTGTGCCATTTAACGCTGTTGTGCTGATATGAGGATATAAATATATCTGTGATTATACAACATATATGGTTACTTCAATAAGCAGAACAGACCTGATTTCTGACCCAGAAACCCTTACAAATGTACCGCATTGATATCATGCTTCAGTAAAAGCATTAAATGGGAATACCATGGTACCATAGCAAAAATAATAGCAGTAATACCTTGTTTTCTTGTTTAAATGTAACAATATTAACAAAATGATGTTATTATCACGTTCAACCACCATTTAAAAAAAAAAAAAACAGTGTAACACCATGGTACTTTTTAAACTACACAGCAATGTTTAATTTTGTGTTATTGTCATTTTTATTTGTTTTTATGTTTTGGTACATGTCTAAATTGTTTTAGCAAGCTTTAATTTTAATTTGGTTACTATAACGCTTGAAAAATTCATTTTTTTAAATTTCAAGAAATAAAACAAATTTTAGAGAGAGAGAGAGAACAATACCATGGTAAAAAAAAAAAAAAACATATCCTGCACTTATTTGTCCTAAAAGCATGGTAAACCATGACCAAACAACATGGTAATATTAGGGTATATATAGTGTTCAAAACACAACAACAAACATAAAACAACTATAATACACTGCATTTAAAAAAACTGTGCATTTCCAAAAACATGTAATACCATGGTACTGATTGTGTGTTAATGAATTACAAACCTCTGGAGAACAGGAGAGGAACGGCTTGATAGCGATGTCTGAGTCATGAACCTTCAGGTCGTGATCACCGAGTCCTCGAGTGATGCCGATGGTGGCCAAAACACGAGCCTGAAGCACAAAACACAACAACATGAGAGGCTTTCCAGCACGTTATACTTCTATAATGTAATGTGTGGCCCCTCTGCAAAGACCCGCCCCTTTAATTACTGCTGCTACATCCGACAAGCCAAGGGCCGAGCAGATTACTTCAGGTATGAAATATGTCTCAGCTTTAAAATTATGGTTTAAGTCATTCATCTACTCTCCCGTCTGGTTTGTTTATCAGCCAAAAGTGGCAGATGCATGATAGGTCAGATCGCCTGTCAATCAAAACCTTGGCGAATGGTGAATTGGTTCTAAAAGGGGTTTTCCCATTGATTCCACAATTAACCTTTCAGTGTGAAGAACAATTAACAATATGCAGAAGCTGCTATAAAGAATTTTGTAAGGGTTCCGTAGGTTCATTAATTACTTGCCCCCATGTCGTTCCAAGCCTGTAAGACCTTCGTTCATCTTCAGAACACAAATGAAGATATTTTAGTATGAATGTTAATGTCAATGTCTGATTTTTCATTTTTGGGTGATCTAACCCTTAAAAGGGGTACTCCACCCCAAAATGAACATTTTGTCATTAATCACTTACCCCCATGTGTGATTTTATTCAACAGTTCATGTCTACTGGACGCAAACAGCGTACGATAAAACATTCTTCCCGCTTCCTAAAATCTAAATTGAAACACAGAAGGCAGGTGGACTATTTTTGAGGATTTATCTTTCATGCTTTTCTGGACCTTGACAGTATAATTTACTTGCCAGTCAATGGGACAGTCACCAGTCTCTTAGTTTTCATCCAAAATATCACAATTGTGTTGCAAAGACAAATTAAACACTTATGGATTTGGAACGACATTAAGCGATTAATGGAAAAATGCTCATTTTGGGGTGGAGTAATCCTTTAAATGCTCTTCATGGAACCAGAGATGCCTCTAAAGAACCTTTATTTTTAAGAGTGTACATGAAGATGGTTCAGAAATTAGAGGGACTAATGACATTTATTTAGACTAAAAGTCCTTGGAGTCCTCTAAAATCAACCTCCCAACAAATTTCAGAGGGAATTCAGCAAGCTGTTTTTTTCCCAGAATGCTATGGTTGAAAAAGGCCCCTGCTGGTTAATAATACACATGCCCTCAACCAGCTGCTTTCTCAGACTCCCTCGTGCCGCCGCTGCCGAGTCGTGTTTGATATCTGCTCCTGCCGAAGCCTCCAGCCTCCCACAGACGGCAGAGAGAACTGAACGCTATCGAGTCAGAGACAAGGAGGGATTCAGAACAGATGCCTTGTGAAGCTGAGACCTCCTAGAAGATGACTAAAGGCCGATCTCCTCCTGGTTTCACCCGTCACAACAGACTGATCTCATCTCGGCACTACAGACTGAACACATTAACACCCCGTTTGGAGCAGAAATGCTGCAGGATGGCACACACACTCACATTTAATACTAGCGCTAGAGGCTGAACGTAATAGTTCACCCAATTATAATAAAAAAAAAGTCCTCACCCTCAGGGCATCAAAGATGTTGATGAGTTTGTTTCTTTATCAGATTTGGAAAATGTAGCTTTACATCCGTTTTTACAAATGGAGTTGAATGGGTGCCATCAGAATGAGAGTCCATACAGTTGATAAAAACACCACAATAATCCACACCACTCCAGTCCATCAGTTAACACCATCAAACATTTTAATGATGGATTTGTGTCTTACAAACACACAGCTTTTTTCTTCTCAAGACATTAATTGTTGGCTTGCAGTGCTGTGTGGTGTTTTATCAACTGTTTGGACTCTCATTCTGACGGCACCCATTCACTGCAGAGCATCTATAGCTGAGAGAGCTACACAATGCAACATTTCTCCAAATCTGATCTGATGAAGAACTCGTCTATATCTTCGATGATTCAAGGGTGAGTACATTTTCAGCACATTTTTTAGAAAATGCTATTCTGGGGTGAACTACACCTTTAAATACAACTAATAAGTGAGGACTGACTACTAATTAATTACCCACTTTTCCACAGTGAGTAATCTTTCTGCAGTCTGACATGTGAAATCTCACAGTGCTTCTGAAAAGCTGAAGATGTATAATCATTATTACTATTATTTTTTGCAAGCCTTGACATTCTTCTTTCTCTGAAGTTCTCTGATATGATGGTTCATTCTCCAAATTTGGCAAAGATGATCCCAAAAAGTTTTTACCTTCAAATTCTTTCTTAAAGAGACAGAACTACAAAATAAATGAATGAATTAAACACTACTGATTAAAATCCCTAATCTGTACAAAAAACGATTCACGAGCACTTAAGATAATTGACATTCTTTCCCAGACATCTGGCCTTGATAATATCAGCCAGAAAGCAAGTTGTTACATTCTGATGGAAGATTAAACAAAGAGCAAAGATAAAGTCTTAGAGCATGTATTGATATGGTAAAACAGAGACAGGCTGACTCAGATGAGATTCAGGACACGTAACTAGTTTAAACACATAATTTACTGTCAGATGACCCTTCTATGACCTCGATCCCAATCGAGCGAGCTGTGTTTTTTGAAGCAGCTATACGCTCAACCGCCATCTTACCTTTTTTCCTTCTCCGAATATGAGTGGAAACTTCAGATCTTCCTCCTGGACTGTTTTGTAGGCCCTGCACAAAACACCACAACAGACATCAAACAGCAGCTGAAGCTGAGGAGAACGCAAGAAGAGCACAGAGACTTTACAGAGAGAGAAAATAATGCTGAACATTGCTTTGAAAGTGTGAAATAGTTACGAAATTATCTATTACAGTGTTGAACGGTCACATACTGAACTCTTCAAGAGCTTGGAGTCAGTTATAATGTTACAAATATTTCAAAAAATGTCATCCATTCATCAAATAATCCTAAAATGAATAATGAATGTGTGGCAATGGTGCAGAAAATTCAGCTTTGTATCACATGAATAAATTATGTTTTAAAATTTACAAAAATAGCAAACAGTTCCATTGAATTTTTAAATTATTTTACATAATTTATTTCTGATTTTACTGATATGTGATCAAATAAATGCAGCCTTGGTGAGTCACAGAGACACATTAATAATACAGCATTAACATCTTACCAGCCCCAAACTGTAGCATATATTGCCAAAAATTAACATTTAGTAAAACACAAAATAAGAGGTTTAAATAATGTATGGGCCATATATTTTCCATTCTAAAAAATATAGACCAAAGACTTTGAGTTTCAAAATTGTAAAGGATGAATTTAATAAACCCAGCTCACAAAACCTGGACATTTGAGTCTGTTTCTCATTCACACTTATTGTATGGATACAGAAGACTTCACACAACATATATATATATATATATATATATATATATATATATGTTAAGATGCTTTTGCATTCATTCAGTGTATAAGACTGGCTCTCCTTTGGGCTCCATATTTTTTTTCATGCAATTCCAGAGTCATTTGGGTTTGGAACAGCTCTTTAATCAATTCAGACATTTGAGCAAATAATGTATACTGGTTCTGATTCCTGGATGCAGTGGCACTCCCACACAATTTAACATCCCTGTCTGACAGAGCAGGTCGTGAGCTCAATTACACACACACTTCTGGGCAGGATCACACACATTCACTCACTAATGGAAGTTCAATCATGTCTCCTGAGGCAGCGACTATAAACACTTGATCCAGACCAGACCAATCAGATCTTAGAGTCCAACACTGATGCAAATTACACAAAGATTACACACCAGATCCATTCTCATGGAAAATCAGATTAAGCCTGCGTACGATATGAAATGTAGAATCATTCTCCTCATTGATGCCTGTACAAATAAGCCAACAATAATTATTCGATTTTATTCATGTCTTTTTATTTTATTTAATAAATAATGAACATGAACATAATGATAAAATTACTATTATTTTAATATACAAATTGCTTTTGTCATTTTCACAATAACACAAAATGTCCTTTTCTGTACAAATATATAGATCATATTTATTTGATTTTATTGATTAATAATAGTAAACAATATTTATTTGAATAATTATTATATTTTAAGTATGAATTGACAACCAGAATAAAATTTGATTCTCTTTTTCACAATCGATTGATAATATTATTTTCATCAGTAATTGTTTTTTAATATAAGAAATAATACATATTAACATAATAATTATTAATATATATTACATTTATTGTATAAATAATCATAATAATGTTTCTTATACTTATTAAATTGATTTGATTGATTTTTTATTTTACAGATCAATAATATTAACTATGATTTTATGTCATTAACAAATGGTAGATAAAAATAGTAATTAATAAATACTAGTGCTGTCAAACAATTAATCGTTATTAATCATATCCAAAATATATTTTAGTTCACATAATATATGTGTGTTTACTGTGTTTAATTATTATGTATACATAAATACACAACCATGGAAGAAAAATATGTTGTTTATATATTAAGCATATTAACATATGAAGTAAATTATATGAAAATAAATATATACATGTAAATATATGTACATATTTTCAAGACTTATACTGTATGTGTGTGTATTATATATATATATATATATATATATATATATATATATACATAATATACATAAAAACATTTTTGATGCAATTAATCATGATAAAGCAGCACTAATAAATATTTTTTTATTTTATTTAATCAAATAGTATATAGTAATATAATAGATATAATGCTTATTATATTAATACAGTGCTTATAAATATTATTATTACATTTGAATGGATAAATATTTATTTCAAAAACTAAATGAACTCTGATTGGTCACTTCACATGTGAGTTAATCAGATCCAGAACTCACCATCCGTTCATGGTGAAGTCTCGGTACAGCATTCTCTTCCCGACCTCTTTCTTCGTGACTCTTCTGGGAAACTCCAAGTGTGTGAAGTCGTTTCCCAGCAGAGACGGCTGCAGGTGAGCCTGAGAAACCCAGAAACGTGTTTCATCATCAGAGATTCTGTCCTTTACAAACCTCCCAAGGCCAGCTGCTGAACGTAGCAGGAGTGAATGCAGATTTCTCTCACCAGGAACTGAAGTCTCTGGCGCTCGGATTCAGGAGTGAAGGAGCTGGACAAAGGAAGGATCTCTCCTCCGCGGACGATCAGAGCCCTGAAGCAAATCACACAGAGAGCTGACAGAATCATAAACAATTCAACAGACTGGACGCAGAGCAGAACGTGCAATTATTGATCATTTTAGTCATCAAGCGACGGGAACAATGGAAGCAATCAGAATTAACTAAAGAGCAATGATACGCAAGTGCTATAACATGTCTCAGTTACAGTAACATACAGTACACGTACGTTTTTTTATTAAATAAGAAAAGGAAACTGATAGAATAAAGCAAGGTAGAGTTAGAGGCTTTTTTTGCTTTTTATAATTGTGCTATAAAAAAATAGAATAATAAAATGTATTTACTTGGACAAAACAGAGCAGAATAAATGAATCCAGTAGAGAAGAATAGAGTAGAACAGAACAGTCAATATCAATGCTACTAAAACACAGCTAGATAAAATCATACACTGCCTTTTAAAATTGTGCTTTTGTTATGTTTTTGAAAGCCTTTTTGCTCACTGAGACTGCTTTTATTTGTCATAAACAAAATTATATTGTCATTTAAAATAATTTTTAATGTGAATATACTGTAAAAATGGAATTTATTCCTGTGGGCAAAGCTGAATTTTCAGCATCGGTGTCAAATGATCCTTCAGAAATCATTCTAATATACTCAAGAAACATTTCTGATTATCATCAATGCTTAAAACAGTCGTGCTGCTTCATATTTAAATTTAACATTTTAAGATTAAGTAAAGAAAATGTAATAAATAATCTTAATGGAAACCAATACTTCAATACGGTCTTAGCAACACTTTAAAATCTGACGACACAATTCAGATCTCCACCATATTTTTCATTCATTACACACAAAATACTTCTGCTCTACTGCACTAGAATATGGAAATAACTTTAGTCCCTTCCGATGAACTATTGTTCTTATGCAAAAAGTTCTTCCTCAAATAAAGGCACTTAAATCAAAGCAGAAGCTTCTAAACTCATAAAGTTGCTGCATACACGGCAAAAAAAAACTTCTAGACAAAAAATGAGAATAAAGAAATATGCTAAATATTACAAAACTGAAAGGTTTGGTTTCACCTGCTGTCACCGGCGTTGGCCACATACAGTTTTCCCAGCAAATACACCACCACGAGAGCGGTACATCCTCCAGATATAGAGTAAAGCATCCTCTCTCGAGCAATATGAGAGTCCTGAGATCACACAAACACACTGCTTTTAATCTGGAAGTGCACTAGATTCACCAAGGCTGCATTTATTTAATCAAAAAACTGTCAAATATTATTACAATTTGAAATAACTGGTTTGTATTTTAATATATGTTAAAATCCAATTTATTACTTTGATGCAAAGCTCAGATTAATATCAACATTCATTTATAATAATAATGATCTCTGCCTGCCATCTGGTGGCTGTGTGAGTTTACTACAGTAACTGAGCTAAAGACTCACCATCTCCTTGAAGGCGTTCTCTATGGCTCCCACCACCAGACTCTCCTGTTTGATCTTCTTCTCCATGAAGAATCGCGGAGCCATGGTATTAGGGGACCCCGGGGCCCCTGCGGCCCCTCTGAGGGAAGCGGCCCGGGACAGGCCCCGCTGGGAGCACCCGGCGGAAGGGTGGAGGTGGTGGACAGGGTTCTCCTCGCCTAGACAGGTGGGCGGCTGGAGGGCCGGGTTCTGCAGGATCTCCAGCACCTCCTGCAGCTGCTCCTCGACGTGGAGGTGCAGGAACTTGGCTGCGAAAACTGCCGCTCCGGAGCCGCCGTGACCGTCGAACAGAGCCCAGTAGTGGAAGTTCAGCTCGTTCAGCTCCTTCACTTCCTGCACAAACACAATTACACAAATATCAGCATGCACAGAAAAACATGACCCTGGAGCCCAAAACCAGGTGTACTTGTAGCAGTAGCCAAAGACTGTATTGCTCAAAATAATTATTTTTTGCAGTTCACGTATATTTCAATTGCGTCTAACCCAGAGTGCAACAGAAACATACTGCATCTTGAGCTGTGAGAGTGTTGTCAGAAGGCCTCACAGTGCTGTCAATGGACTCCAGGATGTCTGTGCTGGGCAGCGAGGAGCGTCTCCTGGTGGGAGTGTAGCTGGGGCTGGACGGGTCTGCAGGACGTTTCCTGAGCTCTACCACCTCACAGCATGCCTGGTCCTCATTTAGAGTGCTTTTACCAGCATTGATCACCCTGTAGAGACACAGAAGATCATCAGAGTTTCTATATGTCTGCAGGAAGTCACCTTCAACCTATAGAGACTCGAGAGATGTTCACGCTTATGAAGACTTGGCACAGTCAAATAGTTACTTGGTTCACCCCAAAATGAAAATTCTGTAATTAATTACTCACCCAAGTGTCGTTCCAAACCCATAAGACCTTGGTTCATCTTCAGAACACAAATGAAGATTGTTGATCTATTGATGTCACATGGACTGTTTTACAGATGTTTTTATCATGTTTCTGGATTATTTCAGTTGTGTTGCTGTCTATGGAGTGTCATATAGCTCTCTGATATCATCAAAAATATCTTTATTTGTGTTCAGAAGATGAAGGAAAGTCTTAAGGGTTTGGAACGACACGAGGGTGAGTAATTTATGACAGAATTTTTATTGCGGGGTGAACTAACCCTTTAATTCTCTGCAAACCTACAACCTTTTGTTCTTCATCAAACAAGTCTTTTCAGGTTCCTAAACGCTTCTCGATGATGCACAACTGCCATCATCTCCTCAGATGAGTCACAGCCTGAGTTTGAAGAGCACGAGACAGCATAATGCTCACTCACGAGCCTCTGATAATTGCCCTCATCACAACAGGGTTTCCACGGAAACCCATTCCTGCATCCTGATTTGTTAATGAGTATGAAGCGGGGTTCATACGGTCCACAGCTTTGTCATGTCATTGCAGGGACGTTTGTGATATCTCGCTCATAGAAACAAAGAACAACATTCCTCACAACCAGTCAGATTTCAGGGTAACAAACACTCACATAAAACACAGCTCTCCTCTGATTTCTCAGATCTCAGCATACCATAGAGAGCAACAGACAGAAAGATAGTTAGATCGATAGAATGACAGAAAGAACAATATAATGCTGCAACGATAGATAGAGTGATATATAGAATTACATATATAACAATAGAATAATAGTTATGACAGTAGAATGACAGATAGAAAGATCAAATGACAGATAGATAGATAGATAGATAGATAGATAGATAGATAGATAGATAGATAGATAGATAGATAGATAGATAGAT
>JAUCNO010000585.1:1024588-1048487 GCA_032353835.1 Enteromius viviparus | reverse complement strand
TCACTCCGCTGAACCCAAGGTACCACATGTGCTTTGTCACTGCTATGCTGCAATAAACATCTTCATCAAGATCTTCGTCCTCTTCATATTTTTTCTTACAAGTCGTTACTTGTTATGGGCCGAATACGCAGAGAATTCTCTCCACAAACCTTCCACAGGGATGACACCTTTCCAGTGCGTACTCTGCTTCCAACCCCCATTGTTCCCATGGTCCGGTGAACCAACCAACCTACCCACCTTGAACCACTGGCTGCAGCAAAGTGAGGAAATGTGGAATCAGGCCTTTCGACGCTGACCAGGCAGACCGTCTCTGTAACAAACAGAGTCTCTGTAACAAACCCGTCCTCTGTGGCTCTCTCTGACAGTCATCAGCGGGAACCATCACCTGAACATTAGTTCCACTCCACCACTTCTGCCCCAGGTGTTCGTAGTTTCACAGACTATTTAAGTGCATGCTGCTCCTAAGGAAGTTGCGAAGTTTTGCCCTGTTTCATCGACTCTGAACCTTGCCTGTTTCCCCGACCATCTGCCTGGACTCTGATTCGATTTCTGCCTATCTACGATACCCCTGTATACTGGTAATTGACCTCAGCCTGTTTGACTCTGTTTATTTCTGTAATAAAGTCACACATGGACTTCGCTATGTCTGACTCCGAGTCATCTACGTCACAGTAACTGTTCTGTCCTGCTCACTTTTCCATGAACAACCACACATAACTGATAACTGGGCACTTTGGACTATTTACACAAAGGACATGCTTTTTTGCGTTTTTTTCCCCTGTTAATTATTAGGTAGCACTGCATGTTTTTATTCAAAGCACAAACGTAGAATAACTAATGTTTGTTAGATTGCTCACGTCCGTTTCTGGTTACCCCAATCGAATTCCATACTCTGGCGGCTGAATGCAGATAGAATGAGGAGGCGCAGTGGGACATCTTCCAGCATGGGTTGGCCAATCACATTCAAAAAGATACTTGTTTATTGGAATTGCATGAGAGATGTTTGAGGATCTCGTTAAACTAGCCCTGCACATCGACTCTGGGTTGAGTTCTCTACACTGGGATGAGTTCTCTTCTGCGGGAACTGAGGGTGCGATCTGCCCCACCATGGACATTGAGCCCATGCAGGTTGGGAGAGCTTAGCTTTACCGGGAGGAGAGAGAACACTGGAGGAAGAAATGGTTGTGTTTATACTGTGGAGCTGTGGGCCATTGGGATGAGGTGGTGAACCTATCAAATGTACCCAAGGAGTACCACGACCTAAAGGAGGTGTTCAGTTAAGTCTAGGGCTGCTTCTCTACTTCCACATCGTCCCTACGACTATAGAGTTAGTTCCAGGTACTTCTCCGCCTAAAGGCAGGTTATGTCTACCTGGATAATTTTTTCTTTTTTTCCAGGAAGACGTTTAACACATCAGCCGAGTTCTCTAGCGGCTGCTACAGAATAGGCTTTTTGTCAAGGTGGAGAAGTGCGCGTCTCATGCGAACGTCAGAACGTCGTTTACGTTTTTGGGTTACATTGTGTCGCATGAGGGGGTGCGCATGGATCCAGTCAAGAACTAAGAATTAGAATCAGTGTAATGTAATGATCAAATACAGGTGCAGGTAGGTTTGGGTAAGTTTGAACTATAATACAGTGACCTGGGTCACCAGTAGCAAACAGCACACTCTGCTGGAAAAAAAAACAAAACAAGTAATTACACCATTCAGAAGCATTTCATCTGCATAGTGGTGGCATGGCACGCATCATTTACTCAGGAAAAAGGTATGTATGTTCTGTTAAAAGAGTTCATATTAGCGTCACATCGGCGGCCTATTCACTGATACAGAAATATCTGCAACAGGCTCATATCGGCCAATTAAATCGGCAAAACGTTATATCTCATATCTCTCTCTCATAAATATTTAAGGATAAAATACTTTAGTTGCTTTTAAAATTATTCATATGTCCTTTTCCTCAAGTCAAATCTAGAATCATTTTCTAGATTTCTAGAATCAAAAATGCGACTCAAGTGTGGGTAAATGACTTGAGTGTCTACCTCTGCATAACTCAAAAAAAAAAAGAGGAATTCACAGACATATTTGATTTTTTTTTTTTTTAGCAAGGCATAGAGCATATATTTTGTTTATAGCCTTAAAAACTGCTTCATAAATATGAAGATGTTAATATATGATAATTCTGAATGGGATTTTCTTAGCAAGCCATTAATGATTTGAGACTCAACTCCTGACCAGAGACGTAAGACCTGACTCAGACTCATGAACATCTCTGAAGTTGTGTGACCAAACTGGCACTTATTAGACCCATTGATTATCTAAAATGCAAGGCGTATCAGCAGATCAACATTTTCCCTATGGATAGGTGAACCAGTCGGAGTGGTTTGCTGCTGTAGGAAATGTAAGGTAATCTAAGTATCAGGTCATTTTAGAATTGACTATGATGCTCTCAGTATAGACTAAAAACTTGATAATTAATTGGACTTTTGAGCAGGACAAACATGTGAAGCTCGGTTAGGTCAGTCATCATTCAGTGGCCTTCAAATATAAAAAAAATAAAAAAATAAATATATATGGTGGAATCTGAAGAAATGGGTAACAGGTGATACATTTTTAAACCACTTAGGATAACTATTAGGAATTTTACAGAACAAGCCCCAACTTTACTGGCTTCACCTAATGACATGATATATGACTACACATAAAATACACTGTTGAAGATTAAACAATACATTTCACTGTTTAAGGTAATGTAGCTTTCCATTTTAGCTGGAAAGTTCTGGAAAGTCCAAAAGTTTTAGCTGGAATTTAGCCATCGGAACATTCAGACATTAGAGCAGATATTGGACATGGATAAAGTTTTTTAGAGCATGTGTCAACCGCCCACATTCAGATACAACATCAAGTGGACACATTCAACTGTACACATATGCTATCAAACATGTACAAAGAAGAAGTATACTTGGGGTTCAATTCTGCATTTACAACAATCACACCACCCTCAGTATTTTAGCTCAATTTGGTAAACTGTTTGTTCAAATTTTCTGTCACAGATCCACCCACTTTAGAACAAAACTTGTAATTCCAGCTGCAGTATACAGTGTCTCAGTGTCTGTCGTCCCCATCAATCATTTTGCTTTCTCTACTAGTAAACCAGCTCATGACCAGTACACAGTATAGCATCTACCTAGGAATGCGAATGTTGGTATGTATGAGCAGCTATCACCCATGACATATGTTCTACCATTTAGCATATTTAGCAATGTAAATCATTGTTTTGGCTACCTGTTTTGTTAACTCACCTGCATATACACATCAGAATAATCTTCTGCATTTTTAATGGATATAAAAGTATAATTAGCAATCAATGACTTCTTTAATCGGTTATACATCTAATTAATCAGAGACAAAAAAGAAAACAAAAGAAACACCATAGGCATTGTTTAATTTGTCTAGGTGTTCCACAAATAAATACTTACTTTGAATAAATGAATGAACTAATAATTCTTTGGAATAATTATCACCTTTTTTTGTTTGTTTAATAAGCATTGTATTTACAGGAACCACTGGAAGAGAATCTGTCTCATTAGAACATTGATTCATTAATGCAGCGAACATAGCCGTGACAAAACCAGGCAATAGTGATAATAAGTGCTGTGTGGCTCTGGTTCATGTTAAAGTGCAGGGGGGCCTATCTCCTCTGATGAAGAAACTCATTTATACACTGTCACACGCAAGAGGTCATCCCTCTCCGTATTCTTCTATTGACCCAGGTTGTTCGTTTATTATGGGCAGCTTTTTTATTGAAGGATGATTACCCTGAGTGATGTCAGGCTAGAGGAGAAAAGATCGACCAGAATAATGGCATTCCAGAGTGAGAGAGTCAATGCACTCTCTTTCCTTCTGTGCTGTTCACTAATTGAGTCACATCCTCCCCTCATCCATTATTTACAGCTGATCAGCCTTTCCTGGCATCTATGGATTTGATAATCATCCCCATGTCCATATTAAATATGTGACATAAATTTAACTACAGGGGCCTGTCAGTAGAAAGGCCACAGGAGAACAGAGGCCATAAGAGTAAAGCTAAAGCACAGAATATTGTGTTTAATGGAAATATTATAAATATAAATATGTTATACATATGCAATACAATACAAAAAAAGGACATGAATACAAAGACACACCAAGATTATAATTATTCTAGATGTGATAATTAAAACAACATATACATTTACATTAGAGAAAAGGGCTTAAAGAAGAGAAAATATATAAGCATATATTTGGGGTTGGTGATATGACCAAGGTTTCCCCTTCAAGAGATTGAGTTATGTCAAAACCCTTTAGGAACTCCTTGGCCATTCTAAGGCATGTGTGGAATCAGTCCAATAGAAAAGACTGGTTAATGTGAGGAATAAGGAAGCATAAAGGTGCACCAGCAACCCAGTAAGCAAACAAATCTGGCCCAGATTTAACGAGACATTGGCCAGATGTCAAATGTAGTATTTGGCCCAGATGTCAAATGTAGATATGTGGGCCATATAAATATGGCTGAACTTGATCCACATTAAAAATCCATTTTAAATATTTTTTATTAAAATCCCATAGTTTTCTCATACAGACAGGTAATATATTCACATCCAATATGTGGAATATCTTAAAATATATATTTTAAAATGCATAACACAAAGGTCATATTGCATCTTTAATTATGTGTTAACAAATATGTGAAATTATATTCATGCCTCCAATTATATTATATGCTACTATAGAACAGTATATCCTTTTGTTTTTTAATTCAATTTACAGTTTGACGTTGTTCTACTATCCACTTAAACAATACATTATGGCATTTCAGGACATTTTATTTTACTTTTACGTACTACATATGACATAAGCTTAACTTTTAAACATACACAGAGCTACATTAAAAATATAAAAATTAATAAATGTGTGCATATCAAAATACAAATGCTTGCTTTAAAGCACTGTTAAGAACAAGGCAAACCAACAGGTGTTAATATAATCTCAACCATAAAGCCGTGTTTCGAGAATAAGAGTCCTGAAAAAGTTTCCAGAAGCTGGAGATGAGAGTGCAGGTGCAGTGTTTACGTGTGGACAAATGGTCAAACCACAGCTTTTTCTGCGGTTTTGAAAATAACTGCATTCATGTGGACAGGATCTTAATGGGTGCACTTGTTGAGCATTTAAATCATATTTAGCGGAGCGGAGGGAGTAAACAGGGTGTCAACTCACTCAGCTGACAAGTAGTGAGAGTCCATCTCTATGCTGTCTTCACAGGGAAGTTTAGTCCCTCATATTACACAAATAATAGATACAACCATATTTTATGTGTAGATTAGCAGTTTTGATAGTTTTGTAAATGTTTTGCTGGTACTTTGTCTATGTTATAGCTGTGTGCAGAAGGGAGACGCAGAGATTCTCAAAACTATACTTTTAATATAACACAGGAATAACATTAAGGAAAAAAGTTATACACACAAGGTTACAACATTAATCACGAACATGGTAGACTCAAACAGACATGACATAAATACACAAGGACCTAATCAACAAAACTCAACACAACTGGGAAACACTGGGGGAGACTAATTAACTAATAATAACAATGACAGGAACTTCTAAATATGGGAAAAGGGGAGTAAAAAAAGGAATGAGGCTTGCGGCCATAGATTACCGGGCACTCAATAACATCACAGTCAAATTCAGGTATCCCCAACTCCTCATCCCAGCAGCCCTCAAGACGCTATGAGGCTCCACCATATTTACCAAATTTGACCTCTGCAGTGCCTACAATTTAATTAGAATTTGGGAGAATGATGAATGAAAGACTGCAGAGAAAGACAGAGGGTATGTGTCACGCTCAGGGAATACTGACAATAGGGATTCAAGCAATAGGTGAGTTTATTCTGTGCACAAACTTTCAGTTGGTGCTGATCCTGGACCAGGTGAGTGTGACCGTGTGACATTACTCCCCCTCTGGAACGGCGCGTCCTTGAGCCGTAAAGAAGTACATACATAAAGAGGGGGGGTCTTTAATGCTCCTTTCTGGCGAGGGGCCTGGAGTCGAGGGTGAGGACAGAAGACCGATGAGCCAGGCTGACAGTGAGGGTCCGGAGGGCCAGACGGAGCAGATGTGGCTGGCAACCGATACGGATGAGGGAACCCGGTAGGCCACGGCGGTGCCAGTGCGAGGGAGGACCAAGGAGACGGATGTCGAGGATGACAGTCCTGCATGACAGGTTTAGATCAAGGAGGCTGACGATCCCACAGGTACAGTAAGTAACAGCTAAAATATACTCAGTCTTTCAGAAGTCTCTAAAGCCATAGAAGTTCCATATATCATTTAAACAGCAGTCCGACAGGTAAGTGACAGATGAGTGAAAGCGTCTAACCTTGAGCTCAGCCATTGAGTGTCTGGCTGAGCGATCTTTTAAAGGAGAGCAGCTGATGACAAACAGGTGTTAACAGTCAGGTGATTGGGAGCGGGTGACAGGTGATTGAGTGCTTTCAGTTGGTGCTGATCCTGGACCAGGTGAGTGTGACGGTGTTTGGTATTTGGTGTACAATTGCAGCCACATACACTTTCAAAGTGGAGGGTGACAGCTTACGCTCCAACGTATCTTGCAGGAAGGAAAAAGACATTAAAATATTTGGTCACACAAATAAATGTTATACACCTTCCTGACCCTGCATAGTGTTTGTGCGAGAAGGCCCACTGGGGGAAAGGCATACTTGCGTAGGCCTTGCGGCCACAGTCAAGGAGGTATACAGCTGGCAGTGGGAGGCTTTGCGGGAAGCAAACAGGTCCACCAAACCGGTGGAGACGCCATTCTCCAGGAAGTGTGAGATGTCATGAGAGCACTTCGGCCGCACGATTGAGCTGTCCCGGAAGATGGGCAGCCCGCTGTGATTTAAACTGCTGCTGGCTCCAGAGGAGGAGATGGCAGGCCAGCTGAGACATGTGACGTGATCATAGACCCCCTCTGGTAGCCGCAAGGCCAGATGCACTTCCAACAGCTCTAGGCAATTGATATGCCAAAGCAGATAAGGCCCTATCCAAACCCCTGAGGTCTTTCCATGGACTGAACTTAGAGCCATGCCCATCTTGGGACCCGGGAGTGCAACCAGTCCTGAAGTTGTCTTATAGCAATCCAAGCAGTGTGACAGTGGCTATGGACGCCATATACCCCAGGAACCTCTAAAAGTGTTTTAGTTGCACCACCTTCCCGCCTCTGAAGGAACTCACCGAGTCTAACTCCACACCGAGAAAAGAGATTCTCTGCACAGGGGAGAGTTTGCTCTTTTCCCAGTTGACCCAAAAGCCCCAACTGGCTCAGGTGCTGAAGCACCAGGTCCCTGTGGTCGCACAACTGTTTTCACAACTGGGCCAAGATTAGCCAGTCAGCGAGAAAATTTAGGATCATGATGCCCACTTCCCATAACGACCTTCGTAAAGACCTGTGGGGACAGGGAGAGTCGAATGGGAGGACCTTGTACTTCCATGTCCAACCCTCGAATGCAAACAGTAAGAAGGGCCTGTGTCAAGGAAGAATCGAGACATGGAAGTACGCATCCTTCAGGTCAATTGAATGATGTATTGCAGCAACGGCTCAAGGTGGCCAATCAGGCCTCTAGCTATTTATATGTCTATGTATGTTGCATTAGGTTATGACGTAATAGGCAGCGAACTAAAGGCAAAATTACTCACAAACACACCAATAAACTGTATTCAACTGTACCGCATGCCTTGATCAGGACATCAAAGCCATTTTGGGGTGCAGTTCCACCAGACAAGCTCACAGAAAAGTAAGCTTCATCTCAGTTCAAAGATAACAACCTAATCTAAGAGAGTATATGAAATTTAGTTGTATTGTGTATTATGGCTACTTCTAGCACAAGGAAGTAGTAATCTGAACAAGAATGTGATATAACGTTTAGTTTTTTTTCCTGATGTAGTATCAATCATTGTAATGCTTTTAAACACTATTCTCTGTAATGTGTTAGATAAAACAAAAAATCACATTTAAAATCACTTTCCAATCATATGAAATGTATATGTGACAATCGGGCTGGAGTTGCCAGCTCTGGCCATCGGATGGCTTTGTGTTGTTTTGTTTTCATGTCTGGATTCCTTCAATGTATTCATGTCTCCGCCTATGTCATCAGTTGCCACAGTGTTTAATTAATTTCTCCGCCCTGCTGTTAAGTCATGTGTATTTAAGGTCTCAGTTTGTGTTTCACGCTCACGGTTTATTGTATGGTTTGGAGTGTTTGTCTGGAGTTTTTCCTCGTTTCTGTTTTCTTTAATGTGTTACTTTAATAAAATAGCCTGCATCTGAATCCTCACGACTCCCTGCTTCCATATTGTGACAAAAATGAACCGACAAAAAGGATTCAGCGGCTATCAGGATTCACGTCAAACCAAGGACTATTGTTTGCCTCGCTGGCAGGATTATGCAACAGTTTCATTGTGTCAGCTGAGTTCAATTTGGCAATGCGGACGGGATATTGAGGATTATGTGGCGGAGTTCATTGCCATCAGCCACTGCGTGGACATCGATGAGGAAACTATCAAGGAGTGTTTTTTGTCTGGTTTAGACTTTGATCTACTAAACGCCCTGCCTGATGACGATCCAGAATGGACGTTGGAACAACTCATTGACTTTGTTTTATTATGCTGTGGTTCCGCCTTCACTGTAGGAGAGGCAGAGAACACCCGTGTACGCGATCATCGCGTCACAAACTTTACATCAGACCCGTGGCTAGGATCTCGTTTAGCCATTCGGCGATCCTTACCAATGCATGGAACTGCCACCACACAGGGATCAACGCCCGTAATGGCAGCCACCCAGGAACCCACACCGCCGTCACCAACAACCAAGGATGTCACTTCCGGTTTCAGCAAAGCTGTGAGTACCGTATTGGGAGACGACATGGCTTTGTGAGCACAAGGGGCTTATTACGTGCATTTTAGATCCACACTTGATGACTGTTAGAACATCTGGTATTTCTACCATCTCTCACAAAGTTAATACTAAGACTGTTCTGGCATCCACCACCCTAGCTTCCAGCTCCTTATCTTCTAATGATCAGATTTTGCCAGGTTTAAGAAAGCCTGAGCCTACCTGCTCGTTAGCCTGCCATAGGGATTTGATTCTACCCTGTTCCAAGTTTCTGGCACCCTCAGATAGTCTAGATTTCCCATGTAGTGAGTCTTCTGAACTTGTTATTGCTTTAGCGTCCCCTAGTGGTTCAATGTTGCCGAGCCCAGAGTTTTCTGAGCCTGTTTGTTCCTTAGCGCCCTCTAGCTGTCCGGTATTGCCTAGTAACCAGTTATTTGATCCTGTTAGTGCTCTAGTGTCCCCTAGTGGTTCGATGCTGCCTAGCACAGAGTTTTCTGAGCCTGTTTGTCCCTTAGTGCCCCCTAGCTGTCAGGTAATGCCTAGTAACCAGTTATTTGAGCCTGTTAGTGCTTTAGTGTCCCTTAGAGGTTTGATGCTGACCTGCACTGAATCTCCCGAATCTCTTTGCCCTTTCACGCCCTCTAGCTCTCTAAATCTGTCCAGAACTGAGTTTCTCGAGCCTGTTTTGCCCTTAGCTACTCCCAGTGATTTAGTTTTTCCCAGCTCAGAGTTACTCGAGCCTGAATATTCTCTAGCGCCCTCTGGAGATCTTGTTCTGCCCTACGTTAAGCTTCTCGAGTCTGTAGGTTCATCAGCACCCCCGGATGATTTAGTGTTGGCCGGTAGCGAATTGCTCGGACATGCTTGTCCCTTAGCACCCCATAGTGGACCACCTCTGCACTGTTCCACACTTCGCAACCCTAGCTACCCTTCTGCACCCTTTGAGCCTGTTTGCATTCCTGAACCGGTACTGGACTCTGACTTGCCTTGGCCCGAACCACCAGAAACGGTGGCAGAGGAACTGCTGCTGTGGCCCGACCCGCCAGAGCCCGTATCAGAGACTGACATGTTGTCACTGCCAAAGTCAGCCCAGCTACCACTGCCAATATCCGTTCCTGAGTCTGCCCAGCCTTCATTGTCCGTGCTAGAGCCTTCCCTACTGCCATGGCCCGACCCTCCAGAACCTTTAGCAGAGGATATGCAGTTATGGCCTGAGCCGCCCAATTTACTAGAACTTACAAGTGAACCAGAATGTTTAGAGGTTCTGCCAGGGGCTACACACCCTCTAGAGCTCGGTCTCAAACCTCTGCTCTGTCTGGTCGAGACCATGGAGGACCCGCCAGTGACTGCACTATCCCCAGTGATGTCAACTCCGGTTGTGGATTCACTGGGGTTTCCACTAGTGGCTGCACCACCTCCAAGTTGGTCAGTGAGACCAGTTGAGTACCTTACTCCCTGCTTCAAGCCGGTCGTGGAGACTTTGGGATTATTTTTGGTCCCTGACTGGACCACAGGGATTATTGATTCAGCGTCCTGTCCTGAGTCCGTCCTGGAGACCTGGAACCCCGTCTCTGCCATGAGCCGGCTATGGAAACCGGCAGTTCAATTTGTTACTCAGGATCGGCTACAGTGACCATAAGACTGTTGTTTCCCTCGTACTCAAGCACGGAGACTATTGAACTTTCACCCCGTCCTGAAACAGACCCTGTTCCTGCCATCTTCTTCCGTGGACCTGCTCTGTCTACCAGGACCCCTCTCATTGAGCCCATTGCAGGTACGAACTCAGCCAAGGTGATCACCAGTGACCTGTTTGTGCTTATTTGCCCAGTTCAGTTTTCTCTTCCACACTGAAGGGCCTCCTTGTCGTCTGGCTGGCCAAGATGGGCTTCTCCGCCTCCTGCTCCGCCCTGGTGGGCATGGCACCCTTCTGCTCCGTCCAAGTGGTCATCTCCGCTATCTGCACCGCCGTGGAGGGCATGGCATCCTTCTGCTCCATCCCAGTGTTCATGTCCGCTATCTACATCGCCATGGAGGGCGTTACACCCTTCTGCTTCGCTCAGGTGGTCAACTCCGCTGTCTGCACCGCCGTGGAATGCATTACCTCCTTCTGCTCTTCTCAGGTGGTCTTGTCCGCTGTCTGCACCGCCTTGGAGGGTGTTGCATCCTTGTGCTCCAGTGAAGTGGTTGTCTCCACCATTAGCCCTACCTTGGAAGGTGCTTTCCCCTGCTTCTGAGGTCGGGGCGTCTGGAAGCCGCCCCTTAGGGGGGGGGTTATGTGACAATCGGGCTGGAGTTGCCAGCTCTGGCCATCGGATGGCGCTCCAGCTCCTCATGGACTCTTTGTGTTGTTTTGTTTTCATGTCTGCATTCCTTCAATGTATTTATGTCTCCGCCTTGCCACGGTGTTTAATTAATTTCTCCGCCCTGCTGTTTAAGTCATGTGTATTTAAGGTCTCAGTTTGTGTTTCACACTCACGGTTCATTGTATGGTTTGGAGTGTTTGTCTGGAGTTTTTCCTTGTTTCTGTTTTCTTTAATGTGTTACTTTAATAAAATAGCCTGCATTTGAATCCTCACGACTCCCTGCTTCCATATCGTGACAACCAGCCGCACTTCTGTGGCACCCTCCGGAACACAGCAGCGGGAACCTTCGCCGGAATTTTAGTTCCACCTGGACTCTTTTCACTGAACTCCGGAATCATCTGCATCCGCAGGTGTTCGTCATTATCTGCCCTACTTAAACTGCAAACGGACACTAGTTCGACGCGAAGTCTTATTCACCTCCTGTAGTAATTCTGAGAGTTATTTCCTGTTTTGATTCTCTGGTTTTGACTTTGATTGTTTGGACTCTTTTGATTCTTGCTGCCTGCCCTGACCCTTTTTGCATGTTCTACGACCACGATTATCTGCCTTGTCTCTGATTTATCTGTTACCCATGTACCGAACTCTGCCTATTGACTATCCGCCATTAAAGCTTTTGCAAATGGATCCAGACACTCTTAGTGATCTCTCACAAAAGGTTTTTAAATAAAAGATGAAAAGGATTAACGATGCAGATTAATTTTTCACAGCCTAAATTTTTTTCTATTTTTGGCCCTGACTATATTTACTGTGCTTCTTTGTATTTCGAAAATGTTCCCACAAGTATACTTTTTGTCATAAGAGCAGACATATACCATAACGAACGTAACCCACGTTCCCTGAAGGAAGGAACGGAGACGCTACACATGGGAACTCGCCAGAGAGACCAATTGCCTTTGAGCTTTATACAAAAGGCCAATGAATACTGGCGTGCACTTGCACAGGCAAGATACTTTTCAAATTTGTCAGCAGGGGAGTCTGCACGTAACCTTCCCAACCCCCTGTAGCACAGGATGGGTGGCCCACACGGCTGCCAGTTGTACTAAAGCAGATAGTTGGGGAGCAGAGCACATGACTTAACAAATAGTTCTTGCATGTGGAAATAAAGAAAATGTAATATATCAATAAGATTGTGGATATAATTGAAGGTAAACACAGCCTCTGACTGACTGTGGAATATTGAGATTTGTAGCCACACCTACTGGGCGAAGGAGACCCAGAGGATGCACGGCCTCTGCGCGGAGGTCGTAAAACCTGGCGAAGGTGTTGGGTGTTGCTCAGCCCACAGCCCTACAGATATCTGCTTGCCTGGTACAAGTAAGCCAGGGAGATAGCTTCAACCACCCAACATGCCAACCTCTGTTTGGAGACAGCAGTCCCTTTCTGCTGTCCACCATAGCAAATAAAGGGCTGCTGGGAGCGTCTGATGCTCCGAGTGCGGTCAGTGTAGAGGCGCAGGACACAACAACTCTAAGGCTGGGTCTGCTTTCTCCCGGGGCAGAGCTTGATGGTTCACTACCTGATCGCGGAAGGGTGTGGTAGGAACCTTGCAGACTTAAGGGGCTCGAAGTGAGCTTGCCGCAGGCCATGTAGGGCGACAAAATGTGTGACATCGCCTCTGTCTGCTGCCGGACTGTCAAGAACTCCTGGGCCAAGTCCTCAACAGTGTCACTGAATAGGCCGACCTTGGGGATGGGAGCATAGAAAAAGCATGTTTTGTTGACATCTGCCATCTGCGCCAGATCAAGCCAGAGATGTCGCTCCTGGAGCACAGCTGTTGACATCACCTGGCCAAGGGCAACTGTGGCGACCTTCATCATCCAGAGAGCGAAGTCTGTCACGGCGCAGAGTTCCTGCATCGTCCCTTGGTCAGGACCATTCTCGTGAAGCTGTTTTAATGCATTAGCCTGGTAGACCTGCAGCATTGCCACAGCATTCAAGGCGGTGGCAATGTGGCCGAAGGCACACGCGGCACCTCCAAACCGATTCCGTCAGCGGCGCGTAGTAGCATAGCCAACAGTTCAGTGTCCATCGCGGACAGAACGGCCACCGCAGTGCGGCGGCATCTCGGGCACAATTTCCGCCTCACCATCTGACTCTCCCTCTGACGCTGCGGAAGACATCTCAGCCTCGTAGGGGAGCGCCCCTCTCTGGGAGGACCACAGGACTACATGGTGTGGCAGAAGTATTTTGTATTTTTCTTTGGAATCCTTCAGCTTTTAAGAACTGCCGGTTTCTTTGGTAGTGGGCGGAACTAGTGTTCTAATGACAATCTTATTGGCTGGCGCTCACCTATTATTATCCCTGTTTTGATTTCAGCAAATCCATTCAAGAAAACTTGCACCGAGCAGCTCATTAATCCTAATGTGTTTTTTTATTGTTATTGGTAGCAGAATTTGTAGTATTACAATTTTGCTTATCACAATTATTTTTCATTTTTCCCTTTTAATAAAAACTCTAACTGACAAACAATATCTTAAGCAGTCCTAAGTTTAGTAAACAAATATACATTCATGGTTATTCTAATTACTAAAACTCTAAAAATGCTAAATTTGCACAATATAATTTTATAATGCTATTGTATAAAATAATATATTTTATGGGGATTCTGTTCGCAAGTTGTCCCTAGAGAGTTATGGAGATGGTATCTTTCACATTGTCACAGAAACATTACAATAATGTAGATTAGTGTACAATGTTTTATAATAATAATTTATTCTATTTAATGTCCTTTTCATTCATTTAATATATTTATATTGGGGACATCCAAGTTATTTGACATATTTGAATAGTTACTTTCCCTGGTAACTAGTTACTTTTATAATGATGTAACATGCCCAACTCTGGAAACAGTGCACGTATATAGCGAAATGAGTCAAATTTTGCTGCTGATTTCATTTCAGCGGCTTACATCGCTTGTTTTAAAAATTTCAGTGCCTAGAATTGCAAGCAAACAAAACGTATTCATAGCACAACAACTTCATGTGAGCATGTAACCAGGATAGTGGATAGGCCTACTGGTTGAGAAATTTCTGCCGGTTAGTCATATCCACCAGTGTATCACCCTCCCCTAGGTTTATATTAAATTATACATTTTGAGAATGTATAAGAAATAAGAAATAAAAAGTTGCAAAGGTTTGGAGCGAGTGTGAATAAATGATGACAGCGTTTTTATGTTTGTTTGAACTATCCCTTTGAGATGCAATGCTTTCTCCAGTAAATGCATTTTGTTTTGAGGATTTTCAGACATTTTTATTTGACAAAAGTTAAACAAGATTAATTAAACCTCTTTTCTTGAGAGAGTTCAGTCCTGACCTCAAGGTGCTCTTCATCCGTGTTGGGCACGTACAATAATTGCGAAGTTCAAAAACTTTTCCATTCACTCAGCTCAGCGTTCCACATGAAGTCAGGAAAACATTGCCTCTAGAGCAGGCTTTGAATAAAGAGAAAAGGCCTTTGAATAAAAAAAGCCTGCCTCCATTCAGCATACCAACACGCTGTGACACCCGTGACCTAGACCACCCACGCAGCTGGATTAAAACGCACCTCACCGGAAACTGACAGTGACCACCAGACTAAAGGTGTCCATTTTAGCCCAAAAAAAAGAGGGGGAAAAAAATGGCTTCCACACTTCAGCGACCCTGCCGTGATCAATATGCTAACTCCTGGAATGCGAAAACGATGTGTGCTTGTGCGAGGATGAAGGGACGCTTGACAAAGACGGATAGATTTGCACCGTCCGTGAAATGTCACTGATTCAGTGGAGGATGTCGCCTCCAGAGCGCTCGGCTGTGTGATAAGACAGACACATCAGCACTCGCTTTGGAAGTGGCATGGTGCCGCTCTCTCTCTCTCTCTCTCTCTCTCTCTCTCTCTCTCTCTCTCTCTCTCTCTCTGTCTCTCACTCCTGTCATCCCTGACGAATGACAGTGGCCACCACTGCAGTCCACCCACCTCATGGGAATGGCCGAGAGAGAATGAGCACAATTAAAAAATGGATGAGACACAATCAGGGGAGGAAATGTCAATCGAGGATTTTCAGGTGGTCACGGGTTTAATTGAAGGGTGATGAGCCGACAGTTCTGCTTGCCTGCTTTGAAAGGAAAGTGACTTGTTGACAGATTCCTAAAGAAAAAAGTCACTCTGGCTACTTGTAAACAACTAGGTGTTAGCTTTAAATACTGCAATTTGTTGATTTTCCTTTTAAAGGTTTCCTGTTGACTGTTTGATATATAGGTAATAGATTATGGTTATAATACATATATGAATTATATGCTTGTTAGGTGGTTGCTGGTGATATAAAGGGGGGGCACTTTTATTATTATTTTTTAGAAATTACTGTGAAGAATGGCGAAAATACAGTGGAAGAAAATAATCCGAAAATAACTGAAAAAACTTTTTTCAAGATTTTTTTTTTTTTGTAATACTTTTATTAATCAAGAATTGATTAAATTCTTCAAAAGTTACTGTAAATTCATTTACCTTCTATTCATTTAAGAGTCTGGGAAAAAAAAAACTGTTAACAAAAATATGTTTTATACGTTCATAATAATCAGAAATGTCTCTTTAGTAGCAAGTCCGTATATTATAATGATTTCTAAAGGATCATGTGACACTAAAGACTAAATTCAGCTTTGCACTGCAAAAAATGTTTTCTAAGACACGATTGTTTGTCCTGTTTCCAGTTAAAATATCTAAAGATTCTAAAATCAAGAAGAATTGTCTAGAAAAGGAACCATTACTATCTTGTTTTTAGAAGAAACAGGCTCAAATTAAGTAACTTTTTCCTTGGAACAAGCAAAATAATCTGCCAATGGGATAAGCATAATATTCTTATTTCAAACAGAAAACAAGATTATTTTGCTTACCCCATTGGCAGATTATTTTGCTTGTTTCAAGTAAAAACTCACTTAATTTTAGCTTGTTTTTTCTGACAACAAGACAGTAACTGTTTTTTGTCTAGAAAATTCTTCTTGATTTCAGAATGTTTAGATATTTTGGCTTGAAAGAAGGCAAAAAATCTTGTCTTAGAAAGCATTTTTTGCAGTGCTGCTACCGGTCGATCTCAACCTTAGCTGGTCTGAGCTTCCATGCCAGCCCGCGGTTTCCTATTTGAGGCCTTGCCCGCGTGCTCTTAGATCTCGTTCACCCGCTATCCACCAAAGCAATCTAAGCGAAAAAAAAATCCTCATTACTTACCACTCGCCGGACTTCCGTCTTTTTCTTCAGCCCCAGAAGCAACAAAAGCCCGGCAGCGTTGCAACATCTCAAACAAAAGCAGCAAAGGAGCGGTGAATCGGCCGGCGCCACCTGTTGACGTCAGACGCAAGCTGATGCCATACGCAAGCCACGTACCCATGACGTCAACACGCCATTCCCTATCGCTTCTCCTCAGTCTCGTAATGTATTCTACGCAGCCTCTCACCCATTTTTAGGTTCATTGATTATTTAGTTTTTGTTATTTACCAGTTACTGTTATATTTACTAACTAGAACTGTTTATCTAATTCCTGGCCCTGTCCCACGAGGCGTCCCACCCCTACTTCCGTAAAAGTTTCTCTACCATACTGTTTCCGCAAAGACTTTTCTTCTTCCAACCTTCGCAAAGATTCTCTATCTTAAAGCTTTCCCTTTCACGCCTCCACTGCAGGTACTTTTTACAAAGCTATCCTTCGTCCCTCCCCACCTCCGCAGAGGTCCCCCATCCATTGCTACCCCATCCCCCCCACATGCCCCTCCTCCCCCATACCTCCGCAGAGGTCATAATTCTCCTGCAATTTAAACCCCCCCCTTTTGTCTAACGCCTCCCCAGAAACAGCCACCCTCCATCTGCAATGCTATGATTCCCACCCACCATACCCATGTTTATATTGTCTTGCTTGCTTGCTTTTCCAACCCACTAATCTATGTCTCTGTCTCCACAAGCAGGTCGCCAGATGATCCAGCTCCTCAGTCCACCCCGTTCCACACACACTACAAGTCCTTGCACTTTTACACGTGTTTAAATTAAACTGGAAATTAGGTGCCGGGCGTCTCGACTAAGCCTGGTTCCAGGTATTTTTCCCAATTCTCTCATAGATGGGGTTTTGGTTCCTTGCCGCTGTCGCCTCTGGCTTGCATCGCAAGTAACCATCGTCGTCTTGACCATAGAGACAGTCTCTGCAGTTGATAAACAAAAGTTTAATCCCGTCATCTTAAATTACCATCACTCTATTTCCTACTTGATAATGTTCAGTGCTTTGCTACAACCCGCGACCTGTCCAGCATCCTCTTACCAAGCGCTTTTGGGAGGCTTGCATCCGGCTGCTGTCCTTATTTAGCTTTTTGGGGGGGCATGAAAGGACCGAGCCGAGCTCTAGCCCTGTCTAGGGTTCAAGCCTCAAGGGTTCGGTGTCCGCTGTCCTTCCGGCTCGCCCCCCGGACAGTACGCCACATATGCTAAACTTTATCCTTCTTGATTATGAGGAACGCAAACTCTTGAAAGCCTTTTTACAGTTATTGAACACAGCCTTTAAGACTCTCTTGTCAGCAGTCAGGTTAATTTACTAACTTTAAACCTACACAGATCATTTTAAAAAGTTTAAAACCTTATCATTTACACAACTGCTGCACAAATGCTCCTAAATTCATTTGTAGGAATAATGTGCCACTGTTTGCAGGCTACTGCACCAATTTGGTTAGCTAATGCTAGTTATTAGATTAGCTGCTATTTGATTTAGTGTTTCAATATATTTATTTTGTCTTCGTAGTGATTTATGTGGCCTAGTTTTGTCATATGGTGATTTCAACTAGCATGCCTAAAGCTGTTTATTTACAAACTGAATAGTCAGGAGTAAAAGCAAATATTGCTTTTTGCTTCGGATATATTTATAAAGTATATTGAACTAGAAATGTTAATTCTATATACACATTTCATTGCTTCATTTTGAAACAAACCATAAAAGTACTGACAGCCAATAAGCATCCACTCTGCTAAAGAGCGCCAATTTTTAAAGCAGCGGATGACAAAACTTTATAATAAACAAAATTGTCCATTGGTGTGGATGCTGTTTATAGCATTAAAGCTACCGTTCTTGCTGTGAATGGAAATTAATTTTGTGAACAGGCACTTGTAGAAAAGGTTCACAGTGGCTGGGCAATATTTTATTTGTAAATATGGCATCCCCTGCTTACAAATATGTATTTTACGTCTACCAGAGAGAAAAATAAAGCAGAAGTAACTCGAGGCAAACAGGGATTCGGTCTACAAGCCTTTATAGTTGTTTGCACAGCATACTCTTCTCACACACATGTAAAAGAGCGAGTAGAAAACAGAACATACTGTAAAACACTCTGGGAACGTAACAAACAACTGCTCACTTCATTATGGGATACCTCCGCGCGGGGGTTTAAAGGCACATTTACATTTGTGTCATGAACATCATCTAACATTAGGTGGCCATTACAACATCACACCAGCATAAATAACGAACACAAATCTAATAAATAGAGCACACTAATACTTTGCACTCTCCTCTGGCGCCATCTGCTGACAAACCTAAAGAACTTCATGTGCTTCCTCCACAAATGAAGAAGCAAATCTGTTTGAACCATATATAGTTTGTACATCAAGACTTCATTGCAGATCCGTATCTTAAAGAAAGAGTTCACCAGAACATGAAATCTTATGAATCTTCCATGGAAAATGTTTACCTGAATATTAGACTTCTGTTTTGATGGAAGTAGATGCTAAATATCAGCTGTTATTATACTGAACAATATCAGCTTGGGGTTGAAGAACATGAGGGTAAGTAAATAATGCATGAATTTTTGGGTGAACTGTCCCTTTAAAACCACAACTGAGAGTCTTCAGCAGTGTTATATAATTGCATAAAATCATAAAACAATTGTTTTTCAGTGTAACTTTAACAATATGAACAAGCAGCTCTGTTTTGCTCGTCATGTGTTTCTCAGGTTCTTGAGCTCCAGCTCCAGTTGTCGGATTCTCTCATCTTTTTCACCGAGTTCATCTTTAAGTTTTCTAATTTCATCCTGCTGCTTGTAGACCATCTTCAGGAGCTGCTTGAGACAGAACAATATCCTTAATATCTCACTTTTCTTTCTCCTAGACATCAAATAAATACATACAGTAGAGAGCAAATGGAGTCTTCTGAATCAGATGTTTCTCCAGTTAAACCTCTATATTAAATGAATAAACCACCTAATGTGAGACCAGCTGCTGTAATAATGCACAGAAAGCTTCATTTTACTCAAATATATGTATATTAATTACACGATCAAATACTTGTATCTCAGCCAAATAAAAATAAATATACTTAAATCTATTGGTAATAATTTTATTTTATAAAAGTATACTACAATTTATTTTTTTAAGTATACTACAAATACATTTTGTTCATATTGATGTACTCAAAATGTCCTGCAGTTGTACTTTTAGTATACTAAACTGCTAAATTGGAAAAGTTTTGTACTTAATGCACTTTAATTGTTTGGAAGTAATGCTGAAGCACAATTAAAGATATACTTACTATATTTGATTTTGAAACTAACTTCAGGTAAACTTTAAATATTTTGCATTAAAGGTCTGAAATTATTCAAATATCATACAATCCTCAACAAAAGTGACATTAAAACACATTTTAGACTTAATGTTAAGAAAAGTGCATTGTGCACACGTATGCTAAGTAAAGTTTAATTATAATAATAATATATATGTAATAATATTTCACAAGTTTTTATTGTGCTTTTGGTCAAATAAATGCAACCTTGTGAGCCAGAGAGACGTCTTTCATACACAAAACAAATCTCCAACAGTAACACACACACACACCTCTTTGTCTGTGTTTGGTAAAATGCTCTCCAGCAGATCGATGCCCTTCATTGTCCGTCTGTCCCGTTTAGATGCTCTGAGACCCCCTGGATTTGGACGTTTATACGCTTCTTTAAGAGAAATCAGCAGCGGCCCTGTATAAACACACACACATTAATGAATTAAGATCATCTTCATGCATCCATTCATTCTTTAAAATACATGAAGGTGAAGACATCACCTCTGTCAATCCCACTGAGCCACTCAGCAGCCGACAGAGCCGATTCTGTGCCTACCGTCATCGGGAAAATATCCTCCTGATACGTCTCGGACTGCAGTGGACACAGATAATGTATAAAACAGCTGAAAACATTACAGTGCTTCATGCAGGCGTGGGTTTGGGGTTTACACACGTGACATGATTAGTTTGACTCTGATGTGTTGTTTTGCTCACCCTGCGCGGGACGATCATAGAGATGGGCTCCACCAGACCTTTCAGAGTCACCAGCTTATAAAACCTGAAGATCTCGCACTCACTCACATCAACGCCACGTTTGGGCATCACTCCTGCACAACAACATCAGATCACATTCTTTTTTTTTTTAAGTTACTTTGGTATTATATTTTAATTGTCCATATATTTACAGTATATATTATAGATTCAGTAATATTCAGTAATAACTTAAGCAATGTTTGAATAACAGGGAAACACCATATTTCTTTTATTCTGGAAAGCGCCCTGGGCGCCTTTAGGTTGTTGTATGGCGCTATATAAATAAAATTTGATTTGATTTTGATTTGATATAATATAACTAAGTTTATGCTTTATAATATTTATACTAATATTTCAATATTACATCAAACAACTGAAATATAAAATAATACAATTATAGTTATTTATCATTTTATTTAGCTACTTCTGTCCTTTTTCCCTTCTAATTTTATTTTACTTAAATATTAACTTTTATAACCTGTAGAAGTGTTTGAATGATTGGGCAATATTTATACTAATATTTAAATATTATACTTTTATGCTATTTGTTATATTTGTTATTTCTTGTAGATTTTATTATAATGCTTGAAAAAACCTGAAGAAGATTATTTTAACGTTTGATTTGGTATTTGAAGTATTCTGATTCTTATCAGAATGATTTATTGTAATTACTTAATAATAACTGAAACGATGCTTGAAGAAATGGGAAACACCATATAATTTATTAATATTTTTACTAAATTAATATTCTAATACTAAACAAACTTGATTATAAAATAAAATAATTAAAAACGTGCTCATTAGCATTTAATTCTTTGCATCCAGTGATGTAATTAACCTGGTAATGTGTTAATGTTTTGGAGGCAGTAACTCACCCAGACCCTTCTGTGGAGCCGGAGATCTGAACTCCATCAGGAACTGCAGGAAGGGTTTCTCAGCACTCACCTCATAATACCTGATGTTCCCATCTCCCTGTGGATGTGATATTCAGATGAGCCACAGTTCTGCATGACTCAGATGTCTTAAAGGAGAGTGGCTCACCTTCCCGGCCAGATACAGCATGTGTGTGTCAGCATCGTAGAAAGGGAAGAGGACCCCGGACAGCCCGTCTATCTCCTCCTCTGTGATGGGAGCGGACAGGTCCTCCTGCAGGTTTACACAAGTGCCTGAAGCAATTTCTTGACTTATTCTAGTCGACCTAGTGGCATCAAACAGTTTAGACCGTACCTGATCCCACAATGCAATCTGTCTGGTGTTCCACCTGGATACGCCCGTGGTGAGGAGCCGCTTCAGATTACCCAGAAACACCACGCGGTTCACTCTGCTGCTTTTACACTCTGCTTCCTGCTCAGAGTTAAGCAGACTCAGTTCAAATATAAATGCAAAGATAAATATGCATTTTTAAAGAGGCCTATTTAGTTAAATTATATATATAAGGGTAAAAAAAATCTAATAAAATTATAAAATAGAAGTGCTTATTGAAATAATATATAATAAATATTTTATTAATAATACACATTTTATACATGATATAGTAGAACTGTTTATTTTAATTTTTTTGTTTATTTAAGTACAGAATTTAATTAAACAAAAAAATGCAAAGTTAAAATATAAAAAGCAAAAAATTAAATAAAAATATTGTTTTATGTTAAATGAAAAATATATGTATATGTTAATTCCATGACGCCAAATTGGAATAATGACAATTAAAGTATAATTAAATTTATTTTATTGAAATAAATGTATATTTTTATTTTTATATAATTTTCCTACATCAATCAGAGTAATGCAAAATATTATATATTTCCGATGTAATATATTTCATTAAATAGTCATTTGTAGTTAAAATGTAATCTAAATATAACATAATACATATCAAATACAATTTATAAATTTTTAAAATACAAATATTCATTTATACAAACTATAAAAAAGATCATTCAGAAACATATAAAAACATATCTAAAAAAATCAGATTAGTAATCCAAAAAAATCATAATTATGCAAGGCTTATTTCCAAGCACATATGTTTTGCAGTCTATGGTGTCTGCTCTCACCTGCAGAACTGTCCCTGTACGTGGATCAATAATGCGCAGTTTTTTATCCTTGCAGCTGGTGGCCAGTAAACTTCCGTCAGTGTTGAAGGACATACAGAGGATGACGTCAGGATGGCTGTCAATCATCTTCACGGCCACACCCTCCTCCAGGTTCCAGATCAGAATCTGTGACATCACGGGTTTGTCATTCAGGTCACTGCGGGTCAGTTAAGAGGTACTTTTGGTTGCCGTGGTTACCTTGCAGTCGTAACCGGCGCTGAGCAGTATGCCGCTGCAGGTGGGATGCCACTCGATAAGCCCCGCCCTCCGGCTGTGACCAATGAGGATCATCAGAGCTTCCGTCATGTTCCTCCTCAGACCGCCATCAGGAATCTGCCAGATTCTCACCTGGAGGTCAAAGGTCATTGGCATCAGTGTCATCACCATCATCATCACAGGCAACGGGTTACTTTCTCACCGTACAGTCCTCGGAGCTAGATGCGATGATGTTGTCCATGAACGGACTCCACTTGATGTCCATCACACTGCCCTGGTGTCCGCAGACCTTTGGGTGATGAGGGTCTATCCTCCCAGGCTGAGACACAGTAAGCTCAAATTAGACTGGGGCTAGGAAAGTGACCTAAATCTCAGCAGTCAAACGTTTCTCTAGCAGTGGTGTTGTATTTTTATAACATCTAGTTCATTAAAATTAAAAAAATAAAATTCCTTTCAGATATGCCATTTTATTGTTGAGGTAAAAAGTGAGCATAATAACAAAACACTGACATAAATGAAGACATGAGTCACTAAATAACTCATTAATGTAAGGTCAAATACAGCAGCTTTTATATGCTGTAACTTTATATATTAGTTAAAGATCAAATAAAATATAAATATTTGATGAAAATTTATTTACAAACACATAATTGAAAAATAATGAAAAACTAAAATAATTGATTAAAAATGAAACATTTAAATTCAAAACATTGAAAAATATAAGAATTAGAAACAATGCTTTGAAAACCATGTTTTTTGAATTGCTAAAGTTATTAAAACTGAAAAATAAATCAAAGCTAAATAATATTTAAAATATTTATACATTTTAATAAATATTAAATAGAATGATAAACTTTATTCATTAGTTACTGAGAAATCAGTGTTTTCATTATTTAATTTTCCTTTGATATTTAAAGGGTTAGTTTGCCCATTTAAGACATGAAGTTGTATGCAATCCTTACCAGCACTACAGTGTATACACACTGACCCACTCTGTGATCAC
>JAUCNO010000585.1:1004230-1017043 GCA_032353835.1 Enteromius viviparus | reverse complement strand
GATTCTCTCTTAAACATCCTTAGAAGACATGGCCATGCAGAACTGCCCCATACTGCAAGGACACTCTTTGGAAATGACAGACATTATGAAGTTAAGATCAAAGATGGTGTTGAGAGTCTACATTTTAATGTGGCAGATCAGCTCTCAAAACACCTAAACAAATATCCTCCCACTGTAACTGACCATCTGCAGTCACTTGAGCTCTCCATAAACATTGATGGGCTGCCATTGTTTAAGAGCTCAAACCTATCCCTTTGGCCAGTTCTCTGTTTCATGAATTTGTCACCAGAATGCATTTTTTCAAACCTAAAACACCACATTTTGTCAATTACCCCATACAAGAATTGGCACAACTAATCCAGGATGGTATAACGTGGGGAGGTAGACAGTTAACAGTCAAAATAAAGTGTGTCACATGTGATGCTCCTGCAAAAGCTATGGTCAAGTGTATCAAGCAGTTTTCTAGATGCTATGGGTGTGACAGATGCAATCAGAGGAGATCCTGGGATGGTCGGACAAACAACCCTACCATGAGGACAGAGGAATAATTTAGGGAATGCCAACAACCTGAACATCATCAAGTCGAGCAGATCTCACCCTTTTTAGCACTCACAATTGACATGGTCAAATAATTTCCCATAGATTATATGCACCAGAGTTGTCTTGGGGTAATGAAAAAGTTGCTGCTGTTGTGGACAAGAGGCAGGACAGCGCACAGGATGTCAGGAAACTGGTATCACTAAAGAAACCCATTCCAGACTGCTTTGCCAGAAAGCCAAGAGGCTTGCAGGAAATTGAACACTGGAAAGCAACAGAGTTCTGCCCGTTTGCTCTGTACACAGGCAAGATCGTGCTAAAGGGAATTTTGCGGGAACAGCTCTATGAACACTTCTTGTGTTTCAGCACAGTTCTTTGCATTTTGGTAAACTCAGACCTTAGAAACGCACAAGGGCCTTATGCAAACCAGCTACTGAAGTATTTTGTGGAGAGAGCACGGGAGCTATATGGAGAGACATTTTTGGTTTACAATGTCCATTCCTTGCTACACCTTGCAGAAGATGCTCAAAACTTTGGCAGCCTTGACAACTGCAGTGCATTCAAATTTGAGAGCTATCTTCACCAGATGAAGAAATTGGTCCACTCTGGGAAATTTTTTAAGCCCAAGTTGCAAATCGTCTGGAGGAAAGGTCAAAGTTGAAGGTGGAAAACAAGGAAAAGTTGATGTCATTCAAGTGCCCAAACAATGTGTTTGTGTTAAGCCCAGAGCAATGCTATTTGTTCTGCTAAACACAAAAAAAAGATATTTGGAAGAATGTCAGTGATCAATCCGATCTCATCCCCTAGTGAGGTGAAAGGCCAGAGGACTGGGATTCTAAGCACGCTAGTATAACAAATATAAAAAAATTAACCTCTGCCCCTGAGTAATTGCCTTTTTAAGGTTTCCGCCCTCTTCACCTCTTAGAGTCTTGCCTTCTGCATCTCTGCTCTGAGAGAACACCTCCTGAATCCTGAATCAGTCTCCACTCACTGAAGCTTTGCCCCAGTTTTCACTCACTGAAGAATGGCCCCCAGAATGTCTGCCTCCTGAATCCTTGCCCCAGAGTCTTCGCCTCCTGAAACTTTGTCCTCAGACTCTTCACCTCCTGAAGCATTAGGTTAGGGAAGTAGCTAATGATCAACTGTTAATACATAATTGTGTGCATTTTATTTTTACAAAAAAACTAAACTCACTGATTTATCTAAACTTTACTTTAAGTTGAGGTAGCCAGTGGCGCCTCCAGAAATTGTTCATAGGGGTGGCCAGATGGGGCTACTTAAAATCTTGGGGTGGCAAGCCAAAACTATAAGTCATAAGTTCACAATTGTATTTATTGTTGTAGTAAACTGGCCTGTAGAAAAGTATCAGAAAAAGACTTAAGAAAACGTCTACTGCTAAAAGTATTATGAAAGTATTCATAATAGAGCTGCAAGATTCTGGATAAAATGAGAATCACGATTTTTTGCTAAGAATAAAGATCACGATTCTCTCACGATTCTGGAGAAACTTTTTTATTTTAAAGATTTACCCCTGAAAAATAGGTTACTAAACAGCAGTAAAATAGCAGTTAAATGAGACAAGAAATTAAATGTAAAATAATGTAATAATGTATCTATATCTATCTATTTATCTATCTATATATATATATATATATATATACACACACATACATACAAACATACATACACACACACACACACATATATATATATATGAAAACACGGCTAGTGCATTAGAATACTGAGTCCTTATCCATTTCAACCCCCAAGCTAATTATTTTTACAGACTAATGAACAAAAGATTAACGTATATAGCCTATTCAATCTAGTTTACTGTGTTTTTCTTTTATACTGAAAAGCGCCCTGGGCACCTTTAGGTTGTTGTATGGCGCTATATAAATAAAATTTGATTTGATTTGATTTATTCTACTGCATTACAAGTTGTGGTTCAGCCTTTCCCTGTACAGCTTTGACCAACTATTGCTTTATTTTGGCTGAGCTTTCGATGTTGTTACGGGAAAGGATGAAGCTGATTGCTTGGTTCTTGTCACACAACCCGCGGTGTGCATGCGGCAATCTGAAATGCGCCTGGAAATATGTGGCGTCTCTTCTATTGTGAGCGTGCAAAATGCGCATCTACATTTGGAATAGTGGACTTGAGCGCACAAAAGGAGCCCCATGTGAACGGTCCCTAAAAGCACAATTGGCACGCGCTGCTTCTTTTCTGCATACGCACGCTTCCATCCGCTCTCATCCGTGATTGAGTTTACTTCCAAAGCTGCGCGGACGCGGATGTGCGCGAGACGGAACGGAACAGAATCGGCGTAACAAGCACACCTGGCCTCTGGCTGCGCAAAACCGCATGTGACATCAGGCGTCATCACGCCCGCTGTGAATGATTGCTGTTATCTCGAGATCAGACAAGTTGTGCTCGTCTCCTGTCCTTGAAAATATAATTGGCTGAATCGTATAAATGCTGGATTAAGATCGTGTGGGGGACGAATTGAGATCGCAATCTTTTAATGATTAATTGTGCAGCTCTAATTCATAACTGATACTACAGTACTACAATTAACACTGGCCACACCTGGTGGCGCCACTGGAGGTAGAACCATCATTGTGGTTCGAGTGGAACAATGAGGTAGGTTTAATAAAACATAGATGAAAAACATTCCACAAGGTTAACTATACAAAATATAAAAAAAGCATAATCAAATATTCATATGTCTCCCTATAAGGTGCTGTTTTGCTACTGGCCTAATACCAATGCTGGGACTATGATCAAGAAATGCGCCATTCCGGACAAACAGTTTTGGGCAAAATACAAAGTGAGAGTATTTTCTGACACAGGTAAATTATGTAAAATAACTCCAACATTCTTTTTAATATTAATAAATTATGGCAACCATTCATACAGTACATAGAAACTGTTTAAAAAATGTTCATCAAAAATGCATGCTATTATAAGAACAGACAGCTACAACCTAGCAAGACAATTGGCCCAAAAAGCAATGGAAACGTCTCACGTTGAAGACTCAGATGGACACAGTAAACGAAAAATTGTGCTACCAAAAACATTCAGAGGTATTAATCCTGACAATGCTTTCCTGTAGCTTAGTGGTTAGAACATGGTTGTAGCAACGTCAAGGTCATAGGCTTGATCCCATGATATATTCTATAATGAAATGTATGTCACTTTGTATAAAAGTGGCTGCCAAATACTTAAGTGTGAATGAGGTAATTTTTTTACATTGAAAAAACTATTTTAACATTTTCATTACTTGCAGAAAAAGTAATCCAGCCCAGGAAACACAAAAGGGCACATTTATAAAAATGCACTGTTATGCTATTATTTTAACACATGTTGTGTCGTCTTTTGCTTACTTAACATAGAATGTGTTTCCCGTATCTGGACACAGAGACGTGTTCAGTTGAGGACAGAAACACAGTGACAATATAATGCCAATGAAACTGATTGATGAAAGCCAAAATGCATGTTGCCTTTAAATGCCTGCTTATGTTCTTTAATTGTATTTAATTTCTTTCAATTTATTTATTTTACAGTTCAAGAGGACAGCGAATCATCTCAAGGTGAAATCATTATGAAATTATGAAATCATATCCCAAAAATTAGAATTTTGAATTATTGACTCTTTTGTTATCTAAATCTGTATAAATTTCTTTGTTTGGTTGAACACAGAAAAAGATGTTTGGACAAACGGAAAACGGCCTCATCAGAGGCGGGGAGGGAGGGAAAACGGCCTCGTCAGAGGCGGGGAGGGAGGGAAAAAAACGGCCTCGTCAGAGGCGGGGAGGGAGGGAAAAAAACGGCCTCCCCAGAGCCGGGAATGGAGGGAAAACGGCCTCATCAAAGGTGGGGGGGGAGGGAGGGAAAACAGCCTCATCAGAGGCGGGGAGAGAGGGAAAAAAACGGCCTCACCAGAGGCAGGGAGGGGGAATAAAGGCCTCGTCTAGAGGCGGGGAAGGGAGGGAGGTTGTTTTAGGCCTAAACGAGAGATGGAAGGCCCAAATGGAGGGAAGGTTTTGGCTAGGGTAGAGTGGAAATGAAATAGAAATTAAATATTTTGTTGTGGGGAAATTTGAAAACGGACGGACCGAGGTTGGGAATCCCTTGAGGCTTGGGGGAGGGAGGGCTTGTGGGCGGCTGGGGGGTGGACAATAGAAGGGCGTATGAGAGTTTGCATAGCTTTCCTGATGGCTGAGGGGTCTGAACGGATGTAACTTCTAAAAGCTTCTGAAGACCAACGCCCAAGGGTTTGTATTTGGCTGGGAGACAGGCCCTTCTCGGCTGCTGAGGTTGCTGCTCCTATCCTGAAGGAGTGGGATGAGTATTTCTCCGGGGGAAAGCCGGATAGTTGAAGGATAGTTTTGAGGTGCTTTTGGAACCAAAATCTTAATACGGGTTTGTTTGATTCATCTATGAAAAGGGGGTCTGAGAGGGAATATGCAAATGTGCTTCTGAAGGCAAAGAACGCTCTCAAGGTTTGGTAGGGCTGGATGGGACAGTTGAGGTCGAAAATGTTTATATAGTGACCGTTTTTAAGCTGGTCGGTTTTACTGTGCTTGATGAGATAGGCTATGGTTTGATTATCCATAATTGTCAGATCAGAGATGGTGGGGTGGGTTTGGGGGTCGAACGGGGAATTGACAGTAAGTTCTGAGCATCTCAGGAACCCGAAGAATGCCAAAGTGAACATGGCGTCGAGGGTCCGTGCTATAAGGGGGGAAGAATAACCTCTGCGGAGAGAGGAGATAGATCTGGACAGGATTTCTAGAGTAATGGGGAGTCTTGAGTCCGGGCGGGAAGGATTTCCTTTTTGGATTCCTTTAAGCAGGAGGGTGGTTTGGGCATTAGAGATGGCAGGGGAGGCGGAGCCGGATATTAATTTATGAAGGAACTGGAGACCGCTTAGATATCCTTTTAATGGAGCCCAGTTGAAGGTTTCTATAGGAGTTTAGGTAGGAAATGAAGGATGTTATGGTGAGCAGGGAGAAGTCTGGAAAATTCATACTGTAGCTGAGGTGGAAGTTTTTAAATGCTCTCCAAGCTGTTAGGTAGGATTGGAGCGTACGGGGGGCAACTGCTTGAATGATGGAATTGAGAGATTCTTCAAAGAGAGGCCTTAATGGGTGGTTTAGGGGAATATTAGCTTAGAATAGGGAGGTACTGGGGTTGGCAGGGGGTCGGCATCTGGGGCCAGCATCCTGAATCTCTGAAAAAGAAAACGAGAGAAAGAATCAGCAATGGTGTTTTCTTTGCCTGGAATATGTTTAGCCGTTAGTAGGAATTGATCTTGTGCAGAAATCCAAACTAAACGTCTAAGGAAGGGTGTGATGGCGGGGGAGTGGGAGCGATGCTTATTTATACACTGGACGGTCACCTTGTTGTCACAGTGGATGACAATACAGGAGGTTGACCATTCTTTCCCCAGAGAGCGGCTGCGACTACAATGGGGTAGATTTCGAACAAGGCCGAGGAGGCTAGATGGGGTGATAGGTTGGTGAATTGAGAGGGCTAAGGGGTGGCGAACCATCGGTTACGATAGAATCCGCCGAAACCGATGGAGGGGGCTGCATTGGTAAACGGTTGGATATCTACTGGGGAAGAGAGGATTTCCTTATAGAAAAAGGAATGGCCGTTCCACTGTGAGAGAAAAGAAATCCAAAGTTGGAGTTCATTGAGGCAAGGGGCAGGAAGGGAGATTTGGTCTTCGAGGCCGGGGACGGAGGATGCTAGAGTTAAAAGGTGGGAGATGAAGGGGCGACCCTGAGGAATTATGCGCATGGCAAAATTCAGTTGCTCAAACAGAGAGAGGATTTTTGGGACTGAGCTGGTGGACTTAAAGCTATCTGACTGCGAAGCAAGAGAATTATTAATCTAGGGGCAGGAGTCAGAAGAATGAGAGATAGACCTGCAGACCGTGCAGGTGAAATTGCGGAATCCAGTAAATATCCGGTTGTGTAGGTCTAGATCAAGGGCGCCCCAGTAGATACATTGGTTCCACTGGGACACCCTCAGAGCGGCTTTAGCTGCAAACATCCGGTGATAAGTGTAGAAATGGGTATCTCCGTAGGAGGACGCGAGCTCTGCAATGATTGCGAGATAGTCATTGAGTGCGCGCCTCCTACTGGCTGGTAGAAGGAATATCAGGGAAAGAGACATGGATGACATGGATGGAAGAAAAGAGAGTCCGAGTCCAGGGTTATTGTCTGTGGAAAGAAAAAAGTTACGGTTTTTATCAGGGTTAAAGTTATACTGATCCATTAAGGGGTTAAAGTTTTGTGGAGCTGATGGCCAGGTGAATGGACAAGTGGAAGATGGGTTGAGAAACAGATCCGTCTGGGGCTGGAGAGAACGCAGAGCTTGGCTGGGGCTGGCTGTTGGCGGCTGGAACGGCGGGTGGCAAGTGGTGCAGGAGTCGGGTGAGTAGAATGGTTTTTCTTTTGAGAGGCTTTGCGTTTTCCTGGTGATGCGGTTGCGGGAGGAACAGCGATAGGCTGGTTAGTTTGAGGAGATTGAGGAGGTCTTGTTTAGCGGCTTTGCATGGTATGGTAATTCCTGCAGAAGTGAGGGCTTGGCGGAGAGTTGGAATGGTCCATTTGCTGGTTGAAGATCTGGCCGAGGTGTACGAGGAGGCTGGTGATGGTCTGGCAGGCGGTGAAGAGCGAGACCGGGCGCGTCTAGGCGTTGAAGCTGGCTGAGGCCTAGTTGGCCTACGGCCTCGGATAGCTGCTACGGCCGGTTCAGAGCGGTGCTCAGGCGGAGCAGCGGCTTGCTGGCTGGGCGCTTTAGGCAGAAGAATCGGATCCTCATGCGCTAAATCAGACGAATCTGAAGCTGACATCTTGCTGGCATTTAGTAATGCGAAACGAGATAAAGAGAAGAGGAAAAGGTGCCTATTTAAGGGGATGGTATAAAGATTTGGTTGGCTGGGAGAAAATAGACTGATCAGAAGATTGAAAACAGCTGAAGCTAATTATAGCGTCATTGCTCCTCCTGAAACTTGTTTTTGTCAAACATCACATGTCGTCGAGACATGTCACATGTCGGCATATCGTCGGGACATGTCATGGTGTCATCGGGACATGGTGACGACGACTTGTCATCGGGACATGTTACGGTGACAACCGCATGTCGTCGGGACATGTCATGGTGGCGACGACTTGTCGTCAGGACATGTCACAGTGGCGACCACATGTCAAAAGGACATTTCACAGTAACGGCGACTTGTCCTTGGGAAATGCCACGGCGACGACCACATGTCGTCTGGACATGTCACGGTGACACGTCACATGACGGCATGTCGTCGGGACATGTCACGGTGACGACCACATGTCATCAGGACATGTCAAGGTGACGACGACTTGTCATTAGGACATGTCACGGCGACGACAACATGTCACAAGGACATGTCACAGTAACGCCGACTTGCTCTTGGGACATGTCAAGGCGTTGACCACATGTTGTCGGAACATGTCACGGCGACGACTTGTCGTCCGGACATGTCAAGGCGACGACAACTTGTCGTCCGGAGATGTCAAGGCGACGACAACTTGTCGCCAGGACATGTCACGGTGATGACCACATGTCGTCGGGACATGTCACAAGGACATTTCACAGTAACGGCGACTTGTCCTTGGGAAATGTCACTGCGACGACCACATGTCGACGGAACATGTCACGGCGACGACCACATGTCGTCTGGACATGTCAAGGTGACATGTCACATGTCGGCATGCCGTCGGGACATGTCACGGTGATGACCGCATGTCACAAGGACATTTCACAGTAACGGCGACTTGTCCTTGAAACATGTCAAGGCGACGACCACATGTCGCCGGAACATGTCACGGCGACGACCGCATGTCGTCGGAACATGTCACGGAGACATGTCACATTTCGTCGGGACAGGTCAGGGTAACGACCGCATGTCGTCGGGACATGTCAAGGTGACGACAACTTGTCTTAGGACATGTCATGGCTCTGGCAGCGTGGCAGACTCTGGCACTGGCTCAGGCAGCGTGACGGCAATAACAACAAGTCACTCCCATACACATCTCCATAACTGTAACTGTACTCTTTTATATAAAAGGGCTGCAAATGAACCAAACCCCCCCAATCTAACTTGAACATAAACACACGTAACATCACTAATACAAAAACGCAACTGTCTTGCTTAAATGACACAAAAATAAGTAAACTCTAAAGAAACACTGGGTGCAGAAGTCCGTAACCGCCTCGTAAGGAGCGCGCGCTGCCCTCACTAGCGAACATTGGTTAATGGCAGTCATGTGACTGATGTGAGCCAGATCCGTTTATTTAGAAAAAAATTGGGATTAATAGTTACATTTTATTGTTGTGGGGCAAAGACAGGGCTCCATACACACATACACATACCCCCCCCCCCAAAGAAAAGGGAACTTGAGGCATCCAGGAGGAAAGGGGCGGGTGATCAAGCACCCTCCGCCCCTGAAAACTCCCAAAAATATGTGTTTTAAAGATAGACGCCGCAAGAGAATAAACTTACACCCACAATTTAGATTTTTGGGTTGTTTTAGCAGAGTGCATGGAGTGGAAATCACCATGTTATTAAAGTCTGTTAAGCTCTGGCAGCAACGTGTGTAGTGTTTCCTGACAGATGTGAAGTCCAGGGAGCTGCATTTTCCACAGCTGCACATCTGGAGAGAGAGATACAGCAGCTTTAAGAGCAGTAAAGTATGTGAGAAACTACAAGAGACGCCAGTCAGGTACCTGCTCCAAGCTCTCTCTGTTTTCCTCTTCCTCGAGGCAGCTGTCAGCTCCTCCTTCTTAGATGAGGTTCTGTTGAGGTTCAGGACTCGATCAGACCCGGCTGTCTGCTCTTGCTGTGAGGACCAGATACACACGAATGCTGAGCGATTCATGTATGAACGTATGGAGTACACTTGCACCGTCCTGCTGTGCATCGTCGCTCTGATGCCAGGTGAGTGTGTGTGAGTGGAAAGGGGGTGTGTGAGCTAACAATGCACTTAGGCTTTAAGGGCAAAACAGTCTCCACACGTAAGAGAAATCTGTTTAAACATCAGTAAAGGATGATTTTATTTATTTATTTATTACTGGTGAGAGCTGTGAAGTGAATGTAAACGTGCTCAGATTATTTCATGAGACACATAAAAGCTTATTTTGAGATCTTGGTGAAGTTTAAGATATTCTTGACATCTGGAACTTTAAAGGAGACAGAAGTGAGATTAATTGTATTTTTCTCTGTGGATATTTAGGCAAGGGTCTTGATTTGAATCTTACTGCTTACTGCTTACTGCTATTTCGAGATACAGTATACAAGACAATTTTTTTTATTTAAGAAGCATGATGAAACTCAGGAATTCTATGCTTTGTAAGTTATGAAATATGCTGCGTTGTATTCATATTCATACATACAAACAAAAGTCGCTTGTGGTTTGGGGCTTATCATGAGTTGATGTCAAGTTCAATATAGCAATTCCCAAATAAAATATAAAATATATTGATTCTGGCAAGGTTCTCTCACAGATATCAATCTTCACATAAATAGAACTTTCAACAAAATTACTTATGCATTGGCAATGGATCGTGTCTAGTTGGATGCACATCTAACATTTTATTAAATGTTACTTTTTGTTTTAGAACCTTCAAAGAACATTTAAGAGTAACACCAAATTGCGTGATAAAATGTAACATTCAATAACAGTTGTATAATTAAGCAAAAACATCTAAAACGTTACAAAATAAAGTTTTCGAAATTTAAATGCAACGTTAACAAAACATTCTTAGAACATGTTTTTATTGCAGCTCAGGGAGCATCAGGTTGATAACAGAGGAACTCTAGAGGAACTGTGTGTGACCTTCATCCAGATGGACTTTTATGAGCAGGATCTAGTTTCTGGATCAAACACACAATCTGGATCCACTTACACGTTTGCTCATCTAATGGACCTACACAGGAGGGCACATGTCATACATGGGTTCTATTACAGTAAACGTATGCAGAGAAGATTAATTCTGGCGAACTAAATCCTCAGAGATATTTATGTGCCGTTAGGGACTTTTAATGAGCTGAGAAGTGGTTACCTCAAGTCTTAGCTCATAAATATAGATCGATCCAATCTAGACCTGCCAGAACTTCAGCTTGATGGAGTTCCAAGAGCAGTAGCTCCCAAGAGGGTTCTAAGAAAGCATTCATAATCTTTAAAAACAAATATAACATTTTAAACATTTGCAATTGGTAACAAAAAGAGTCAAACCTATTATAGCTGCATGCCTTAATATGCTTCATTTGCATGCACAACGAGTCAGAAAGAATAAAACTGTCATTGTGTCCTGAATAAGCACATATTTGGTAAAGCATGGTTTGGATTTGCAGTAACAGCAACATACACGTTTCTTTCAGCGCTGAGTTTGCGTGCGGCGTCCAGCAGAGGGCGCAGATTTAAAACATTGTTTACCTGCGTCTCTGAGTAACGTGAGCTCTTAAAATGCTGTCATTTAAAAATAATAGACGACTTAATGTGGAAAAATTCTGTCTGAGGCAAGATTTTTTCAAGGAATGCTTTGGAAAAAGGACCCAAGTCCTGCTCTCCACCCATTAATGACAAGTGGCATAGTCCTTAGTTCAAAACACATGTGAAAGAAGGCGCATAGGCTATTTATTAATGTCACTGCGATGCATTAAATTTAAGAGCTTACATAGATGTTTCTCTTCGTTTTGAAGAGAAACTGATTGGCTGATGACACCGGAAGTGTCTTGGCCTGTTTATATCATGAAATGAGTAAAGAGGAGAAAATAACATCCATCTGACAGATTTTAACCTACTTTTAGCTTAATCAAAACCACAGTTTGTTTTCTTCTCAGAGTTTTTTTTTTCAATATTTATTTTTGAGAACTGATTATGCCCTCTTGTATCCTTTTTTGAGGATTGGTGAGCTGTAACTAGTGATTAGACTTGCGATTTTCACCTGCTGGATCATAAAACAGGTGAAAAAACTCTAGACAATAACATTTAAAGAGTGACCTGGGTCTTATCTAGACAGTTGGATGAGTCAGAAGAGCCACCTGTTCAATAATTCAAATTTAAGAGCGCTTTCCCAGAAAGCCTCAGTGACGACTTTACCATGCTGGAATCTTACACAGTCACTTGCCATGTGAGTGTAATGTCTGGTTCATTTCTGGCCTGAAGTGTTGGTCGTGGATTAATTTCTCATCCAAGTGAGAGCCAGTCTAAAAGCGCAGAGATAAATCCATATCTCTCCTGTGAAAAAAACTCTCAGGTCTGCCAGTTGTAGTCATGCTGGTTTGCTAAAACTTTAAGTTGGTTTAAAATCAAGTTTTCAGTAGCTCTTTTTCCCAAAGCTGCAGCATTTTAAAGCTTAACAAGTGCAGTCCTGATGCAAAGGATGTGTGTGTGTGTTTTTTTTTATGATAATCCCATAATGCAATGCAACAATCTGGTAGATGAAGCTGGAGAAAATAGGTTATAGTTTCATTATATTTTATTAAGTAGTTCAACAAACTGAGAAAATCATTCAGTGAAAAAGTATTGATAGAAATGGTTTAATGCAATTAAAAGTATGTATTTTACTCAATATACTTTATATGTGTGTTTTAATGCTCTAAGGTTGCTCAACCTTATCCAGACAGAATAATGGATGAACTGAGAACTACTGGGCCTTCTGTTTGAATTAAAACACATGTGCATCGCTCTTGAGAATCACACATGAAAATTGACTCTAATGTCACCAAATCTTTGAAAGAATCTAGAACATTTGAGCACATGCCATTCACACTAGTCATCACTATTGTAAACTGCCTGTCATTTAGCCACAGACTTGGCTGACTTCACAACCACTTCACCTCATATTCCCCAAGATATGTGTCTAAAGACAACCACTGTTGCTACTGTTTACAAAAAAAAAAAAAAATATATATATATATATATATATTTATATAGGCTATATATATATATATAAGGAAGGTGAAGTACTAAAACTGAAATAATAACCATTCTAAATACAAAAAAAGTCCCAAAAGCTTTTGAATTTAAATGAAATTTGCATAAAAGAAAGAAGTCATTAGGTGTGTTCGACTTCATGCGGCGCCGCAAGAAATCGGCTACCGCCTTACAAAACAATGCATTCTGGGAAGATCATTTGTCCGACTTTGATCGGCGCTGCAGCCGCCTTTTGATCACTTGTGCCATCAAAGTACCGCGAGAGCAAAACGAGAGCAGTCGCACAGGTCA
>JAUCNO010000585.1:992797-1004130 GCA_032353835.1 Enteromius viviparus | reverse complement strand
CCTCCCCCGACTGCAAGGGGCTGCTCTCGCCAGCCGGCGGCAGGCTAGTGTAGTGCATCTCGAACACACCTATTTTCCTGTGGCTCTAGACTTAGGTCACATGATATTTTTGGCTCAGTTGATTGGATCAAAAACATCAGTTAAGAACTGAGTGCTCATTAGCAAAAATGTCCAGCATGTTCTTGGCACTACCATGCTGAAATGAACGGAAATGTTAACAGATCACCAATGAACAAACTAGAACTACAAATAGCAAAAAAAAAGTATTGGCCTAGATCAGTTGTCTAAAATTTTAATTCAAATATATTTTTTTTCTGGAAGAATTCATCCAATCGTTAAAAAAGAGCTTTACATCAAAACCTTCGGAGTGCATGACCCCATAGTCGTGATTGGACTTTTTTTAAGCAAATCTAATGGATAAGTGAATATTTTTTCTGTGGTAACACTTTACACCACAAATACTACCGTTATATATTGTATTGAGGCCAGAAGATTCCTGTCTATTAAGAGACAAAAAGACGCTCTCCAGAATGCATTCCACAATCAATGAGACTCTGAATGTGAGAAACATATTTTCATTTTTTGTTGGCTTCACAACAGGCCACTGCTTCTTTTTAAGTGTGATGACTTTTCATCCTGGCCTTCTTTATTTTGGGGGCTTTTCATCCTGCTCAGAAAAAGAGAAGAATATGGAGGAAATGTGACTGACCCCCTTTTTTTCCTGTCAAGGGAATCGTTGACCCCAGGAAATTAAACTCGAAAGGCGATATGACATCACTTCTATGATACCATATTCTTGCTTCTCGTCCAAGTGACCTTTCCCAATAAACATTTAAATGAAATCCAGAGGCTGGGAATGTCCACCAGAAGCTGAGAGCAGTGAAAAGACCATTTCAGGATCAAATTCACTTTAATATGTGCTGCCGATGGCGTTTAGCTTCAATTTATCCCTCCTGCTCTTTCATGTGGTCTCATTGACTGTTTATCATCTGTATGTGCACTATGTGAGATAAATAGTGCCTCCCTTTGAATAGCACAAAAATACAATAAGTGTTGCTTAGACATACTGTAACATTTAGCTTTTATCAGTGACTCTTAATGTGAGTGCTATACAGTTTCACAATATTTATGCCAAGAATCATTTGCTGAAAACAAACTTCACTATTCCTAGTCCTCACATCAGATGACAAGGCATAGGCTTGAAACATAAGGTTAAAAACAGCCAAAATTTATTGAACATCATAAACCCATCTTTTTAGGCAAAAATCATGGGTGTTATGTAGACTAATAAAATATGCTTGATTACAGTTTAATAAAAATATTAGAAATTGATAATTATATAGCTTAATTTTCCTTTCCACTTAAACGGTGAGTAAATTATATACTGTATGCTCATTTGAAAAAAAACAGCACATGCTGGTTAGGTATGTTTTGAAGCTGGGATGCTGGTAAACAAGGTTTAGGTTGTGCCTTTGCTGGTTTCTGCTGGTCAGCAAAGGACAATTTTAAACCAGCAGATGACCATCTTAAACCAGCACAGGACCAGTGGAAACCAGCAAAGCAACATCTTAAACTAGCACATGAACAGCAGAGACCAGCAAAGGAACATCTTAAACCGGCACATGACCATCTTAAACCAGCAAAGGACAATCTTAGACCAGCACATGACCAGCAGAAACCAGCAAAAGAACATCTTAAACGGGCACATGGTCATCTAAAACCAGCAGAAACCAGCACATGACCATCTTAAACCAGCAAAGGACCAGCAGAAACTAGCAAAGAAGCATATTAAACCAGCAAAGGACCATCTGAAACCAGCACATCCCCATCTTAAACCAGCAAAGGACAATCTTAGACCAGCACATGACCTGCAGATACCAGCAAAAGAACATCTTAAACCGGTACATGACCATCTAAAACCTGCACATGACCATCTTAAACCAGCAAAGGACAATCTTAGATCAGCACATGACCAGCAGAAACCAGCAAAAGAACATCTTTAACCGGGACATGACCATCTAAAACCTGCACATGACCATCTAAAACCAGCACATGACCAGCAGAAACCAGCAAAGGACCATCTTAAACCAGCAAAGGACAATCTTAGACCAGCACATGGCCAGCAGAAACCAGCAAAAGAACATCTTAAACCAGTAAACGACTAGCAGGAACCAGCAAATGAGCATCTGAAACCAGCACATGACCATCTTAAACCAGCAAAGGACAATCTTAGACCAGCACATGCCCATCTTAAACCAGCAAAGGACAATCTTAGACCAGCACATGACTAGCAGAAACCAGCAAAGGACCATCTTAGACCAGCACATGACCAGCAGAAACCAGCAAATGATCATCTTAGACCAGCAAAGGACCATCTTAAACCAGCAAAGAACAATCTTAGACCAGCACATGACCAGCAAAAACCAGCACATGACCAGCAAAAACCAGCAAAGGACCAGTATAAACCAGCTTAAACCAGCATAACCAGCTAAGGACAGGCTTAAACCAGCATCCCAGCTTCAAAACATACCCTACCAGCAAATGCTGTTTTTTTCAGCAAAGTAGAAAGAGACGTAATCTGTAACTTTGATCTATTGCGAGTTTAGGGACTTATTAATATTGCTATAATCACAGAAATGTTTATACACTATGAAATTAATCTCTTACTTATGCTGTACAGTTTTAGTGATGACTCATCTGAACTCTAATTGGCCATTGCATTCCTAAGCTCAAAACATTTGTGTGATTGGTCAAAATGCATGCCCCTTTAAAAATGCCTAAAATGAAAAACGATGCAACGTAAGCATTTGTTAATTTAATGCCACAATTGACACTATTCATTTTCACTTCTGTTAGCAAGAGACATAGATTTAATTTGTTTGTGCAGGGGCATTTTTGTACCAATTTTTTTTTTTTTTTTTTGCGCCAAGTCCCTATGGCCAGCTTTAATCAAGCTCTGCCTATGCAAGAAGAAAATCTTTTTTTATCACTCCATCCTTTTTTTAAAAAAAAAATGCTTTCCACGATTTTAGAAGTAAAATTTTAAATATATGCCATAAAAATGATATATTTAAAAATAAACCCTCAATAAAAACCTACAGGATAAAGGTTTCTAGTCATTTTGCAAACACTGTAGATAGAGAAGGGGGACAGTTTGGTGAATGTAAGTACTGCTGAAGTGAAAAGGTTTGATTTATAATTAAAATCTATATACACAAGTAAATAAAGTCCAATAAAATAAGAAAATTTGAAATAAGAACATTATTTTTTCCATTAGTCTAGAAGTCAATTAACATGAAAAACACCCAAATCCTCAAAACTGATGCAAGAAACAACAATAATTTTGTATATAAGCATGTATTTACCATGAATTTAATCCATTTACTGCCAACTGAATTCAATTAAAAAGCTGTTTGGATTTATTTCAGGGCGGTGGACCTGCTTTAATATTGACACCAAACATGCAAAAATCATCAAAGGTTCGAAAGAGGCTCAGTTTGGATATACAGTTCAACAACACGAGGCAGACGGGCAAAAATGGTAAGACGGCAACAAAACCAGCTCTGTATGAGAACCTGATGGCAAAAAGATTTTATATTCCCAGTTTGAGTTTCATAGGCCTGAGGAAACATTCCCAATTGAACATTTTACATCTCTGATGTTGCTCTTTCATACCTTAAGAGACGTAATGGATTTTGCTGCCATGTTTCTCTGAAGAATCAACATTGTCACAAATGTTTCTTTAAAAATGGGTCAAGAATTTACATTTTATTTAAAATGAATTTAAAGACACAAATGACTAAATAGCTGTCACACAGTATTAGTAAAGAATGATAAGATGTATAGAGCTGCTCATTTGATGAGAAATCTAAGCACAGTTTGACTTTTTCCTTGAGGAGAAACTTTATTTACTCTCTCTCATGGCTGCATAGAAGACATAAAGAAAAGAAAAGCAGAAGTTCAGCAATAATTTTCTCCTTGCATATTTTCATCCATCATTTTTTCCCCCAGTGAAATACTGTTGTGAAATGCAATCGTGCTCGTGGTTCTGCTGTCTCCTGGCAAACACACAGTTTCAGAATCGACCTTGAAACTCTCCCAGCAAGAAGACATATCGCTCTCACTGAAGTAAATCAAGCTGCGGTTCTCCCGACGCAACGTACCTCAGTTGCATCTGCACAACTTCATGGGAAATTAAATAAGTAATAAACAAAACCATTCACATTGACAGCCAATAACATATGTGAGTCATAACTTAGTCTTACAATTCCAGTCTTATGAATTACAAATCACAGAAAGTCAAGAATGTCTACAGATGCATTAGTGATGATGCTTTTCATCCTATAGTGCTATTTTTCCAAACAAAATGAGGTTAGTCAAAGACAAACCGTATTTTCCAACATTAAAAATATGATTCTCTGCAAATAGGAAACCAGTATGAAAAACTGATAATATTTACATTTTTCAGTCTGTATGTCACTGGAATTTCTTAATAATTTTTTATTTTATTTTTTATTTTTTTTCTGTTTACTCTACAACAAGAAAGTGTGTTGCTTCAAATTTTATTGCACTCATTTTCCACACCTTTTATTATTGGTCAGACAAACAGACAAGTCCCGCCCCAAAATATGATTGGTTGAGTACAAAGTTGACAGATCAATGTTTGAAGCTTATGTGACTATGTGAGCAACTAAATATACTAATATAAAGTAAAGTGCTGTCAAATTATTAATTGCGATTGAAATTATAATTTTTTTGCATAATATACAATGTGTGTTCTGTGTATATTTATTATATATAAATATGCACACATATACAGTATATATTTAGAAACTATTTCCATGCATTTATGTTTATATTTATATCATTTTATTATAAATAAATATATTGAATATAGGCTTATAAACACAACATAGTTTTCAAAATAGTATGTGTGTGTATTTACATACACATAAAAAACACACATAAATATATTATGTAAACAAAAACTTTTATTTTGAATGCAATTAATCATGATTAACCATTTGACTGCACTACGTAAAATTAAATCAGATTTCAGTAGACCATAATATTAAGCATACATTTTAGGACCAGGTGCATGTAAAATTGATTCAGTCCAGAATGTGATGTCATTAACAAGTAATGGTATTACTGTAACCCAGTCAGTCTTTACCGTAACGTATGTTAAAGCTAATCAATTAGTTCTAAACATTACATGCTTTACAGCCTTTAAAACACAGGGTATTGTTTTTGACTCATAAAAGCCTAGGTACACAAAAGAATACACATCGTTAACCAAACTCCCACGGCACCAAAACCGCCGAATCCAGACGTCAGCTTCCTGTTGTTTAATCCTGTGGTTTGTCATCACTGATGGAGAACTTGTGGTTCCTAGAAACCTGGGGCCTTTGATGTGCACAGGTAAATAAGTGGAAAGTATTTGCACTTGTCTCGACCCGTCTGCAAGCATGAGCTCTGGAAAGTATGTGTTTTGTGGCTTGTAATTCCCAAACCCCCTCCTGCGCATCCCATCGCAGGACAAACCGTGTGGCGCATGCTTCCCTCTGGAATGCAATTTACGGTTCAGAACCATGAGGAATGCTGTTTTTCCATTTTCTAGAATGTTGCTTAAAATCAAAGGATCGTTTTGCTTCATGCACTAATGCGTCCAATATTTTAGTTCTTAAAAACACATGCATCTAAAATGATTATGTTGTAAACTATTCAAATGGCTCGCTGCTGTTTCAATCAAGGCCTGAGTGCATCCTGTTTACATGCTAGAGTGACTGGATGTCTTGTTAAATTCCTCCAAATAAAAAGAACCTCTTTTATGAATAGTTCACCCAAATATCAACAGTTGCTGAAAATGTCTAGAGGTTCTAGAGGCAGCAAGATGTAGATAATGTTTCTTCATCAGATTTGTAGAAATGTAGCTTTGCATCACTGCTCAATGCAGTTAATGGATGCCATCAGAATTAGAGTACAAACAGCTGATAAAAACCTCACAAATCATGTGGTGAAGACAAAAGCTGTGTATTTGTAAGAAACAAAAATGTGGGGTCAGATAATTTGAATTAAGTTTATTTCTTATTTTAAGCATAAACAAACACTCTTCATTATGTTATTCTCTCAGAAAATAAAACTGCATACACTAAGTATTTATTATATTTTAAGTATTTAAATTACAAAAATACCAAGTCCGAACCTTTTTTAATAGTTTTATGTAAAAATACATAAAATGGTCATAAAATGGGTTGACATTAATGGTAAACACTAAAAGGTACAAGTCACTGATTATGTTTCAGTGATGTATTTCCTCAACATAACTCACGAGCCTAAATGGAGAATGTGTAGTACTTCAGGGATATTAATATCCACATGTCAACAAGTTCCGTTATGCAAGATTAAGAACAACATCAGTCTCTATTTGAGCTGGGTTTCTAGCTAATGTCATCAGCAGATGCTTTTATCGAAAGTGACACACAGCACAAATATTTCAGCTCCTGAAAGAGCACGAAGTAGCTTTGCACTTGATTCCGATTAGTTTTTCAAATCCAATTTTTAGGGTTGACCGTCTGCTCCGTCACTGGGCAAGTGCTGAAACTGGATCCGTTTGTTCAGACAGCGAAGTCAATATCCAGGATATTACAACTAATACTAATCTGATTGTACTCTTCAGACTGAAATGCATTTGTAAAATTCAGATTTTAATCAGATTCCAGACCACGTACAAATACGATTTGTAAGAACTATGGATTTCGCACAGTTTCAGACAACAAAGAACTAAACGAATTTGAGTCGGACTCTGAAATATTCCCCTAAAATTAATTGAACATGATGTTAGCCTTCATTTGCATGTCTGCATTGCAAATTATGCAGATCAGGTAACACTGTTTTAACAGAAATACATGGGCAACTAATTGATTCCCAATGAAGTGAATATGCTCTGGATAAAATGCATACATCTAAATGCAAATAGTGCATGCTTTAATGAGCCTTATTTTGTCAGAAAGTGATTTGATTTTATGTTTATGGACGTCGCCATCTTTGATATTACTTCGGTCACTGTCGCTATGGTTACTGGTAAGAAATACGTGTTTGACTCCCGGTGCACTTTCATACAGATAGAATACATCGTCATCAGATGCAGCCTGAATGTTGAAAACTAATATAATGTGTGTGAACGAAGGTCGTTAAATAACTCACTGCCAGTATAACTCCACACATGAAAACCAAAACAAGCAGTGTTAAAAATGTAATAAAATGACCCAACTAAATCACCCAAGACACTCAGCCCAGCATTTTTTAGGTTGAAAAAAACCCAACCATTTTTGTGCTTGATGTCCGAACCAAATGATTAGAGATACACAATTCGAGATAGCACTACTAGCTTAGCCTCTAATTAGATTAATTGAAATAACATAACGAAATATCCATATTTCCATTCCTGGAGATAAGTGCTTTCCACGTTGAAGACATTACTTTATGAATATATTCAGATGAGGTAATTGGTTTACGCTAACTTGAAACACTCCATTACTATAATGAGCTGCAGCTCAAAATACATGTTGGATAGAAACATTGTGCATTATGAGCGAGTTTAGCGTAATTCATTATATTTTATACAGTTTGACTGCTTTTACTTATGACTGGATGGATTCACAGAGCAATTAGTGTACTTGCTTCTATCATTATGTAAATGGAAGGCTAAATAACAGCATACAACAACATAAAAAATGTGTTAACGAAATCATAACTGTTCATTAAAGAGCATGCTGGGATAGGTTTTTTTTAAGGTGAGAAAGAGACTGTTCAAATAGTCTGTCATCCTTTAAGATGTTGAGCTCCGATTTATTCTTAAAGCCTTGGTATGTTGTATTAGCATCGGATGGCTTGGAAAAACAACTGGGTTTAACTTGACGTTCCTCAAATAACTTTAGCCTCAGGATAGACTAAACCTTCACTACGGGTGCCAAACAGCAACAGTACATTCCAATATTGACTGATGTTCAGAAAGTGGTGCACTGTGGGAACTAGGGGCGCTGCACATGCCAAAAACTAATACAGTCCATCATGTGACTTGTAGTAAAAACATACCATGGCACACTGAGACAAAAAAAAGAGTAATTTTTACTCAGAATATGCTAGTAAATTTCACAAATAATTACTAATTTTTTTCACTGTGAAATTTGAAACTGAAATAGTTTAATATTTAATTGTGTGTATGAAGTTATTGTCTCTCAAAAGAAAGAGCCAAATCTGAATCATTGAAACGAGCCATATGATGTTGAGGTCAACATGAAGCATTAGCATATTTCCCGCCCACAATTCATTTTTGGAGCGGTAAAAGCTTACAAACACTGCTTTGGATGACATTTTGAAGGGTTTTGGAAAAATGAATAATTGAACTAATTATTTGGGAGTTGTTGAACAAATGAGGTAAAAATAAATGCATATTATAAGACAATGAAAGAGTTTTTGACCTTGCATGCATGTCAACTTGTTGTTTGTGTCTCCCAAAACCAAAATATGAACCTTTCATAACCCATAATTTTTTTTAAAAAATGGGCACTTTAAAACCACCAAACTACTTTAATCTGCTTAATGCTGTTCTCTCTTTTCATACTGACAGTATAACATATGCACAAACTGACTGACAGCAATGTTTTTGATTCAAGATTGTATGTAAAACCATCAAACTACACCAGCTTGACTACTGGAAAGCACTGTGTTGTCTGGTTAAGATCAACAAACCACCTTAGACTGGTTTATGCTGTTTCTTTTTCCATATTGACAATATGACAATATGTGTCTTTGATTGAAAACACATGGCTTTAGGTTGCAGTGGCAGAGGAGGAATGTAAACATTGCCATGGATGGATTTCACAGGCCAAACTCTGGGATGCGGTTTGTCGTCGCAGCTCTAAATGTCTTGATCTCAACGTGAACAGCATTACCAAGTTTGCTGTTGGTTTCTGGTATTGGCTCCGTCTCTGATGTACCTCAGAAGCTGGAACAATCTGCTTAACAGTTCCCCCAGTGCTGGGCTAGAGTTGCGCTTTCCTCCTACCGGGGAGTGAATGACTTCGACTGGAGCTCTGGAACGCAGCTGGAACGTTGAACTTGTGATCCTGTTTGTGTTTCTCATAAAATGGCTGTTTGGAGTCATCTGCTACTGTTCACCAATTTATTCCCAATGTTTTTCTCAGAAAAATCAATGCATTATTGAAAATCCAAATATACCAAACTAGATTTGAATAAAGCATGATCCATAATTAAAGATTATGTCAAACAATTAACCCTGATCAATTGATGTATGTTGTGTATTAGCGGATGAATATTATTTTTTCAGGCTCCTGGTCGGAGCTCCGTTTGAGAGCAGCGGTGAACACCAGACAGGTGACGTCTATAGATGTCCATTAGACAGCAAACCTGCCACAAACTGCACAAGATTGCATTTAGGTATCCTATCACCTGTCTTAAAACCTCAATATTAACTCTTTCCTTGCCAGCTTAAAAAAAAGTCACATTTTTGATTATTTAATCATAAAGACTTCATGGACCCCAAAATACTTTTTGCATGAATATCTTAACATGCAGTGTGTTAAAAGAAGGAACAGCCTCTGCATTCAAACAATTTTATTTTAGCTTCATGCATTCTTTTTAATAAATGTATATTTTAATAAATACTTGAATGCAGGTAAGTGTAATTAAAAAGGCAAAAAAATTGATCAAAAGCACATTTTGTCAGAGTATATCTCAACTATAATCAAAAAACAGATTTTCATCAACACCCCAAAATCTTCACATGGGTCGACATTTATTACTGATAAATATCAGTACTCTTTCAGAAGATATGTAATAGCGCCTGCTATCTGTGAAAACATGGAAAGCACATTGCACACTGAGATTAAGTACAAATACGACCTCATCTTGTGTCAATCACCTTTACACACTGCCTCCAAAACCTTTGTCTGGCATAAAAAAATGTGTTTTCGCATCCGTAGAAAGCATTTTGATAAAAATAAAAAAATGCATATGTAAATTTCTCAGTGTGCAATGATCTTTAAGTTTAAAGAAGTTGTAATGTAACAAAACATTTTGAAATTTGCTGTTTTTAAGAAAAGGTATCCCTGAACAACGTCTTTGAACGCAAAGAGAAAATGAGGTTGGGAATGACTCTTGTCTCCAATCCAAAAGACAACAGCTTTGTGGTAATATTCTTAATGCAAACAAATATAATTTTTCATCAAAAGGCAGAAGTAAATTGCTCATGAATGCTCTTTTGTGCTGACTGTGTTTTAGGCGTGTGGCCCGCTGTGGTCATATGAGTGTGGAAGTTCCTATTACAGCACAGGCATCTGTTCAAGAGTCAACAGCAGCTTCGACTTCACACACAGCATTGCTCCAGCCTTTCAAAGTAAAGACAAGCTCTTCACTGATGAGGCTTCTTCTCATTAAGGACTGCAGATCACATGCATATGTTGTTTCTCCACAGGATGTGAGACCTACATGGACATAGTGATTGTGTTAGATGGATCCAACTCCATCTACCCCTGGTACGAGGTTCAAGACTTCCTGATTAATGTGCTACAGAAGTTTTACGTCGGTCCAGGACAGATCCAGGTGCGTCTGAATTACGACCTGGAAAACCACTTTTGGACTGTTCTGACTTTGGATCGTACAATAACAGCAGTTTCGACTGAACTTAGGGTCTCGCCATACAGTGAAAACTAATCTGATCATTCACATATTATTATTTATTAGATATTTATTAAATATCACCACTCAGAACACCCTGCCTACCACGTTGCATTGGAGAAATATCTAAATTTATTTAAACAAATACACTTAGAATTTGACAAGAATATGACATGTAAGCATATAGAAATGATCTCCCCTGGTGTTGTGACCTGTTGTCCAGGTTGGGGTGGTCCAGTACGGTGAAAGAGTGGTGAACGAGTTTCGGCTGGATGATTTCCGTACGGTTGACGATGTTGTATCGGCAGCTAAGAATATCGACCAGCGAGGAGGAGAAGAAACACGCACAGCTCTTGCGATCAGCGAGGCACGGTACAGTGACATAATTTAGAATTTTTAACATTCTGTTGACAAAAAGTAACAAGTCAACAAACTCTCAGTAGAGTGTAAGACTATCTATTAATATCTTTATAATTAAAGTGCCCCTATTATGCCATTTTAAAGGTGGCTAATATTGTTTTATGAGTTTTAAAACAGGTTTAAGAGTATGCAAGTTCAAAAAACACTTTAGTTTTCTCTAAAAATAGATTTTATTTTACCCCATTTCTAAATGATTCGTAAACGACTCGTGT
>JAUCNO010000585.1:956101-970640 GCA_032353835.1 Enteromius viviparus | reverse complement strand
TACTTAAGTAGAATTTCATTGAAGTAACAGTACTTTTACTTGAGTAGCATATTTTATTACTCTTTCCACCTCTGGTGATTGGGCTAGTCATTATAAAGTATAATGGTCTTATTTTTTGACGTGATCGACCCGGGTTCAAATCCACCTTCTGACCAAATGTTTTCAAATTACAACAGAAAAGGAGCTATTTTCAAAAAAATAATCAAAAAGTTGAAAATAAAGTATTGGGTTAGAGTAGGTGTAGGGAGGGCTTTCATGCTTTTCAGGTGTCAATCATCTATTTAATCATTAAAATTAACATTTACACTCCAGTTGTATTCTGTTTTATAATGTACTTCAATACTGAGGTGAAGATAATTGCCACTTCCAATAAGTAGTGTAATCAGCAGAAAATGTTATTTGCACTTAGTCTGAATAGCATCTATTGCTATTTGCACAAAATAGCTGCTGCCTATATATATATATAAACACACACATATATGTATTAATATGTTTATATACATGTGAATTTATATACATGTGAAAAATAATTTTTGTTCACAGTCATCATGATTTTTAAGCCACTTTACCTAATTATTAGGGTTCTTACTTTTTTATGTTATATTTCTATTCAATTTTATTTGTATTATTCAATGTCACAACAACCAAAATATCAAACCATACAGAACTTTTTCATCCCAGCATATATGATAAATAATATAATAAAAAGTTATATATTAAATATTTAGTGTATTATAAATATCCTATATACTGTATATATATATATAGTATACACACACACATAAATTATACTTTAAAATTGACTTGTTATTGTAAAATATTAAGATTTTTTCACATCAGGCATTTGTTGACATTATTTGGCATTGTTTGGTTTATTATCTTTATTATTTTACATTCCAGATTATCTACATGTTAACAAATTTTATAAAAGGGTCCACATATTATTAAATCTAAGTTTTCCTCTGAGTTCCTGTATGTAAATTTTCCCAAAGTTAATATGAGTGTTTTCTTTTGCAGAGATGAGATTTAAAAACCTCTTGCTCTTATTCCTCAGGTGAAATTTAAACGGTTAGATCTGGTAATGACGGCTGTAGTCGAGCTGAGCCCCTCAAGTCCGATGTTCCTCCACGAGGAACGACCCATGAGACACGTGAGTACTTCCAGAATGCTATAAATGAGACATTTTATTGCGCATACGCTTCATTCATAAATTTGATGCAGTAAGTAGAAGCTAGTGTGACTTCTTCAGAAGTAATGAGAAAGAAAATCCAGATGCTTAGAGAAATTAAGTGTTTGCATGTTTGTTTTTTAATACACTCTTGAGGCTTTTGCGACAGACAGGTGAAAAATGAACTTCTGAGAACCAAAATAACTCCAGTGATGTGCTGCCCCCTTATGGATAAAGCCTTGTTTGTATATGAGGTCTGATCTTGTTTACCCGATTCTTTAAGCTTTTGAATTGTGGTTCTGTAGATAATCCTGGAGATCAGGAAGGAGGAAGATTACCGGATTCCCATCTGGGTGATTGTTGGGAGCACATTGGGAGGGCTGCAGCTTCTGGCCCTGCTGGTGCTGGCCCTCTGGAAGGTCTAAGATGCTTTTTATTCATGGTTACCAAGCTAATATGAACATATGTGTTAATATAGACTTGTATTACGGTAGTGCATTTGTAAATACGCTTCATTTGAATGTCAAAAAGGGAAATCAAGCTGATTTAGCCTTAATTTGAACTAAATCTGTTTTAATTTAGGGTGAATATGTATACGAATGGCTTGTTTATTGTTTATCTGCATATTAAAATGCATAGTCAATAAAGTAATAAAAAATAAGATGCACTTTAATATACTTATATTTTGCAATGTTGTTACTGTAAACAAATAATTTTAACAACATTACATTTTGTTTTCTGTAATTGTAGTAGAGCTCAAATAAAATAATATCACTTGTAAAAAAAAATCATAATAACAATAATTAAATTAAATATTGTTTTGGCAAAAAAAATTATATAAAAAAAAAAAAAAAACTGTACATAACAAATTAATTAAACTAAAATGAACAAAAAAAAAAAAAAAAAATTTAAATATAAATAAATGCTTTAATAACACTGATCCTTGGTTGTTAGGCTTACAAACTTGCATCATGTTTGCTTGAATTATCAACTGAAATCCCTTTTATCTGGAGCCAAGCTTCAATTCTGTCCATATGCTCGACGCTCTTTTACACTAAGACTAAGTAGAGCTAAATTTGCATATCACAACATACATTTACATAACAAACACTTATTTTAGGGTTTGTTTGAGGTCAAATCTGATTCGAAACAAACACTATTTTTTCTTTCATCTGCAGCTCGGATTCTTCCATAGGCAAAAGAGAAAGAGGGAAGAGCAGGCAACCAATGAGAAGACAGCAGAGGATTGGTAATGCCACGGCAACCTCCTCAGCCAATCACTCAGGGACTCTCAAGACACGGGTGTGTGTCAGCCAATCAGCTGCTCTCGAGCACTGCCACGCCCTCCTGCAGGCCGATGCAGAACCAATCAGCTCGCTTCCCCTGCCCCTGCTGCCAATTAAGAAAGAAGATGTGAAGATGCAGATTATGAGGAGGAAGAAATGTCACGTAGTGGGAGACTTTGGAAACAGGTGGAAAGTACTAGTCAATGGAAGAGAGAACACTAAAGAAGAGGTTTCGGATTGAACCGTCTTGAGAGGTTTTGGTGCTGATAAATCTAAACAAACCTCAGATTTGTGAAACAGAATAGTTAAGACTTTTTTTTTTTGCTGCAGCATAAATTCAAGCTGATGCACTTGCACATTGTAAAGAATTTTGAACTTGAATTTTGTAAATATATAAAAAAAAGTTCAGCAATATAATATAAAACGATCAGATATTTAACCATAAACGTAAGCACCTTAATGCATTTTGTTGCAACATCAAGGTTCATATATTTGACATTTTGTCATAATCACAATATATAGCACATTGCAACTGGATTCAGAAGTATTGCTTGCTTCCATGTGTATCTTTGTGTTTTTAAGGGTAGTTGAAATAAACATGCACATTTAAGTTTTTTTATTCTTGCCTTCTATTGCAATATTTTTATTTATTTATTTTTTAGTTGACTGCAAATGTGCTTTCGTAAATAATTAAAAACATATATATATATATATATATATATATATATATATATATATATATCTGTAATGTGATATGTAAAAAAAATACTATAAAAGTACAATATTGTTATGGAGAATATAATTTCTCCATTAATATTATCTTTGACAAAAACATTTGGAGTGGGCAAATTTATTATAAATTAATACAATATTCTTGACATCTCAACTACCCTTAAACAGTGTCTCAAACAGTGGCTGTGTTCAGAATGAAATACTAATCTACTACTTACAAGTACTCTGCAGACTATTCAAAATGTACTATTTAGTGAAATGGTATGATTTTTTTTCCATGTTTAAACCATATAAGGTTGCATTTAATTTCAAAGTATTTATGAAGATAGCGTGAACAAATTAGTAAGAAACTGCAAAAAATCGCAACTGAAATCCATTCATCATACTGGAAAAGTGAAAGATGGAGTAAAATGCATTGCATTGATGGTTAACTATGTGAATTGTGCACAATGTGAAAAATGTAGGTCATGCAATGCATAAAAAGCATACTGTGCACACCATACATACTACATACTTCAGCAAAAAGTAGTTTGATGGTTCTAAACACAGCCATTCAGTCAAAAATGTTTTAATTGTTGTCATTTACATCACCATTTTATTGCATGTAAAGATGACAGCTTAATAGTTATGATCTTTTAATCGGACCACTGAATACATTAAAATCACCTTGATTTAAAAGACGTAATGTTTTGTTTTTTTTAATTCTCTTATTTAAGAAATAGTTTTAAATTTAGCATTCCAATTATCAGCTATCTGTCTCATTCTGACGGCACCCATTCATATCCATTGCTGAGCAAAAGATGTAACGCTACATTTCTCCAAATCTTGGTTGCCCTGAGGGCAAAAACATTTTCAGAGGACTATTACGATTTAAAAAATATAATAATAAAATAAAAATCACACAGAGTCTTACAGGTGTCCTAGATCAATGTTTTTAATCTTGTTATATTTGGTTTGGAAATAAAAACAAATCAATCTCCAGTAGTTAAAGAATAAAACGTGGTGCAAACACAGAGTGTTAAAAACCTCCACATTCAGATTCACACATTCAAGCAGACATGCTCTCAAAATCACACACACACACACACACACACACACACACACACACACACACACAGAGAGCTATAAGCAGGAAGACATGCTGCTCACACACTCACAACAGCACCATCCAGAATAAGGCCCCGTGACTCAAAAAGAGCTTCAGCACATGTTCATTAACGCAAGTCAGAATTACAGACTCGCTAATTGGCTTTGCAGTGGCGTCATGGTTAAAAAAAAACAAAAAAAAAATAAAACATCATATTAATAATAACAATAATTATAAACGTCCAACTTTCTGGTTACAGGCACATTTTAATATTCAAATAAAAGAAACCACCTGGCACAGAGTTTAGCTTTAGCACATCAACTCTCGGCTATCGATTCCTTATAAAATAGAAATTTTTCACTCTGTTTTAAATAAACCTTTTATAAAATATGTTAAGAAGACAAAAAATATGAAAATGTTCACAAAAGAGCAGCTTAATAAAAAAAAAAAGCTGCTCACATTGTCATGACTTAAGTCCAACACACAATAAAATTATATTTGCCAAAAGAAGAAACGTATCAGTTTTCAAAATAAGAGTCTTTTGCGCTGCCTGTACCCATCAGCATCAACATCCTCTTTGATTTGTTAAAAAAAAAAGAACCAGAATGAAACTGGACACTTGAGTTCCTTTGGGATGAAATGCAGTAGTCGAATCTCCCATATATTTTCTACATTTTCTAGACTTCCAAAACTAAATGAGTTCAAATTAGGAGTCCTCAGCACCGTTTCACAGGTTAAAACAAACTCCAAAAACCAGATTTGATGGATAAACAACAGCACAGGTCAGTGAAATTCAACAAACTCCTCCAGGCTTTTGGGAATCTGATCCCGATACAAGATCTGATGTTGCTGCACGGCACGAGCTGCCAGGCATTTTAAACTCATCTTCATCTGTGTCTTCAGAAGGATTTCGGAAACGCCCGTTGTGCTCTTATCAAGTGGGGTCTTCTTCTGCTTGTTGGTCATGTCCGTATGAGCGCCGCCTTCGACGAGGCTGATGATGATGGCATGGAGGGTCAAGAAGTCGCTGATGGGACGGTTGTACTGTACGATTAGATGTAAAGGGCTGTTTCCTTCATGGTCCACGGCGTTCACCTGGGCGCCGCAGTCGATAAGCAGCTTGGTCACTTGCGCGTTTGGAAAACTGCACACGTCGTTGGTGTGGAAGTCATCTACGGGCGTGCTAGAGCTAGCCGCTAGGTGCAAAAGCGACGACCCCTCTCGGGATCGCGGATCTAGGCGTATCAAGTCGTAGATCTGTTTGTTAATACGCGCTCGTTCCTCTTCGTTGCACTGCGTTTTAGTAGAGATGCAAACCAAGTAGAGGAAAGTGAACACGTTGGATTCGTAGCTGTCGGTGGCCGTTGGCAGGTCCACATCGGTGGTGGTTCGCAAGCGCGTCATGCTGCGGCGGATCTCCAGGACGCTAGCGCGCAAAACGTGTTCGACATCCGATGCGCGGACCGGCTCCTTCAAGTGGACCATTTGCGAGAACACTTGCGCAAATCTCAAAAGGTCTTTATGCGTGCTGCGGTTTCCTTGTTGGCGCAGATGCAAGGCGTGCAGCCATAGTTTTATGCACTGTTCGAACTCCATGTTGTCGGCGTAGACCGCGCCGCGATATATTATGGGATGCGACACGTCGATGTTATCCGCACCCAGAATTCGTTCGCGAATCATCAGGCCTTCCATGTGTAGTGCATCCCGGTCGTGTCGAATGGCCTCCAAGTCTTGCAAATTCCGGCATTCGGCCCTCCCTCCGTACGCAGCGACAGGAGACGGCAGCTCTTTGGCGATAACCCGCTCAGGATCGTGAAATCGCTCCAGCATGGCTAGGTACAAGTAGTGGTAGGTCTTAAGAATGTCATAATTTTCACGGTCGTTGGCGAAAGACGCTCCAAGGAGTTCTAATGCCTCAATTCGGCTAAGCACATCGCAGTTTACATGCGTCAGCAGCAGCTCTACGACGTCCGCTTTGCAACTTTCAGCCGCTACTTTCAGCGGCGTCATGCCATGTCCGTTAACTACCATAGCTGCCTGGCATCGTACCAGCTCCTTCACGATATCCAGATGCCCAGCTTCTGCGGCAAAGTGCAGTGCGGTGGCCCCGCAGTGAGCTTTAGAGTTAGGATCTGTGCTGCGCTCCAGCAGGAAGTGAACAACGTCGGTGTGGCCCTTGTAGGCGGCGATCATCAAACAAGTGTTGCCGTACTTATTGGCGATGCTGATGTTGGCCTTGTGCTCGACGAGATAACGCACAATGTCCAGCCGGCCGTCGAAGCATGCAGCCCTGAGAGGGGTGGAGTTCGTGAGGGTGGTGTGATTCACGTTGGCGTTGTGCGAAACCAGCAAACGTACCACTTCGAAATGCCCAGCACCAGCAGCACACCAAAGAGCCGTGGCACCATCAATAATATACCTGTAAAAGTGAAAGACGCATCAGCAATGGCATAGTGAAACATTGGGATCTTCTGGAATAGTTAATGAGACAATATTGACATTTCTGCCAGCGTTTACTCTCATGGTGTTCCAAATGACACAATTTTAATGGCCTACAAGCATGAACACAATATAAAACGAAATTAGAACTAAAAATGCTATTTTAGTATTTCTGTATTAAAAAAAAAGACGTTTAACGGGGCAGGTGCTCAAAGTTTCAAAAGAGAACAAATAGTAGGCTAATTAATAGTATTACACATTTATGACGAATCATATATGTAACACGTAACAAATGAAGGGCACTATCAACAAGGGCACTTCCATACATACCTCTCTGCATGACGGTAACTGTACACTTTTATATGAAAGGGCTGCAAATGAACCAACCAATGTGTGTATATGGGGGGAGATGGGCACTTTAGAACTCCAGACCTGATATTTAGATATACTATCCTTCAATAAATATATTTGTTTGACAGGGAAGCTGTGCGCAAACAGGAATATATATTATTAAAAAAAAAAAAAAAGCACCCCAGAACTAAAGGGCACTTCCTCTCCAGTGCTTATCATTCCGCTCATGGGGTAAATGAAGCCGTATATTTTTCATATCACTTCTCGCGCCTTGTTTTATTTCATAAGCCATTTTTAAGTTTCAGTAATTGATTTTTGTAAAACTACATCAGAGAACATAATTGTTAATTTATAATTGTTGCCAGCCCGATTATTTTGAACATTGTAATTGATTTCTACTACTACTTAGTGAAAACTTCAGGATAATATACAGATAAGATTACAACATAATTTGCAATTCAATCAAAATTTCGTGCATTTGTTGGCCGTGCAATAGCAAACATAATATGCAGTCAGCATATTAAATATGTATGAAAAAGTAACCACACAACATGTAAAAAACATAAAATAAACAACTCACCCGTCAAATCTGACAGTTCCGGTCTGTTCGGTGTCCACTTTATAATGGTCCAAAAGCAGCCGGACCACCTTGTCATGTCCGTTCCGAGCAGCAATAATGAGCGGAGTGGATCTCTGTCCGGCCTCCTGGGTCACATACTCCAGCAGGAATCGAGTCTGAACGGTGGAGTGGTTCAGGAGCAGGGCGGCCAGGGTCAGGACTCGCCCCTCGCTGGCCGCTTTGTGAACATACCGGGCCAGGGACTCCAACCGGGCCAGAGCCGGTACCTCCGCCATCGGTGCAAGATTCGCCCGCTGATCTCAGAGCAGATCAATCCGCCTCCCATTAAAAACACCTGCCTGAGCTCTTCACCTCATATATGAAGCACATGGAGAGTCTCCGCGGGACCAACTGCCATTATAGTCTATCTCAATTACAAAAACTGGGTTTATTTATATGATCTACTTAAATGGAGTCGTTTAAAACAAATGGAGACCTTCGGTCTAACTGAATTTGTGATAACATGAAAGGACTACCGTTTTATTTTAACACGAATAATGATCTTATGTAACGTTAATCTTACTAGTGTTAGAATACGATCTAACATTTAATCCTGACGTAATCTGTTTAATTCAAGTCGGAATTCTCTTTCATTTCTAAATTAAGCCAGTTTCCTTGCCCCATTCCTTCAGTTTTTATGCTTCGTTTTGTTCTGGTTTTTAGTCCCGAATCCCTCCGCGGTGATGAGCGCAGATCACTTCAACAGAACGAAATCAGATTTCGCTGATAAATCCGAATAAAAGCTCAAATCTGCGCTAAATGTGTCTGTGTCTTTCACCTCTGCCAGTAACGACGCCCGGAAATGAAGTCAGCAATAACAGGAAGTGCGACACTGAGATTCCGAGGATGCCTTTTCGAAATAAAAGTCCCATAAAATAATACAAAACCAATAAATTCTAACGTTAATAATTAATCTCAATAAAATACTATGGTAACACCTGACCGTATTTTCTATATGTGGTATAATCTGATAAATACAATAACTATTCGTGTATATGTGGTATATGTGTGATGTGTGATCAAATAACAAACAATAGTGTGGATCTGAAAATATTTATACATCAGATAACAGTAATAAACAGAAATGTTAAAGAGCAAAAAACAATAAAACAAACCCAATAAATTAACATTATAAAAATTGACTAAGGTAACCATGGTTTACTGGTCATAATCCATTTATGATTTTATATCTATTTAAAAATGTATTGATGTGTGTGTAGAGAGAGAGAGAGAGAGAGATGTGTGTGTGTGTGTGTGTGTGTGTGTGTAAACCAAATATTTGTTTAGAGCTTTGCCACAATATTAGAAGCTTGGATCCAATACAAAAATAAAATCTAAAAGTCTAAAAGATATTTATATATTACACATCACTATACAATAGATTGTATCAGTAAAAAATCAATAAATAAACAAACAAAAACAAATATATACTTGTAATAAATGTTGCACTTTTCTTACAAATTGGCTTAAATGGATTTAACGATTTAATAATAAATGCAGTTTTTGGCAGGCATTTCTAGGGACACATTGTGCTGTAGATTCAACAGAAATATTAAATCCTAAAACATGTCATGCGTTTCTAAAGGGAGGGGTCTGGATTAGAGGTTTATCTGCAAAGAACTGCACTGACTATAACTGCACTGAAGCTTTCACAAAACCTAATCTTTCAGGATTTAGTGTTTGAACAGACAGGCTTTAATTATTATTTGTTTTACCACCTACTAATGTTTTTATTCAGTTATTTTTCATTTACTTTACGAAGAAGCATTTATTTATATAAATAGTCAGGAGTGAGTGTACAGAGCTGAGCTCAGAGTGAATTAAAGGGCGGGACAGTGTTACAGCTACACCAGACACCTGCCATGAGTGTCCTGCAGCTTCACAAGCGCTGCATCCCGGAGAGATCGCGGAATGATTGCTGTCTTTTGATGTTTAACCCCTGCCCGCTGAGGTCAGAGGTCAGTCACGGGATCGTCTGCCTCCAGTGCGGCTGAAAGCAGGAAATCTTCATGGTGCCTCTGAAATAATATATGTATTATTGCATCATGCGCAAGAGGCAAAGCTGTGCCATGCATGCTGCCTTCCTGACCAGGTTTGAAACTTTTCATATTGTTGATTTTTATACCACATACTCTTTTGTAAACAATTCAGCTGCATTGTAAAAGATTCATTAAGTGCATTTGAGTAGTTCTAAAAAGTATATCTAATATATACTTATATATAGACATAAATATAAAATATGTGTGTAATGATTAAATATGTATGAATAAGTGTTTATTTAAATATTTTTTTTAAAGTGCATGGATTGGGTTGAATCCACCTTAGAATAACATTCAGAAGCCAAAAGCTCTTTGATACCTCCCAAAACCCCTGCAGCCGGAGAAATTGCATTGGGATTTTGAGGGAAACAAATCGGATGAGATTAAAGTGCGTTTCCCACGACGGTCCAAGAGGCACTTTCTATCCCCTTTCTACGATTTCTTGATCTGTAAACGGAGGAAGAGTCTGGATGCGTCTCAAACCATCATCATTACACTCACGCTTTTTAGTTTAATGTTTTTTAGGTCAAGAATTTGTGATTTGAACCATCACTTAAACACTCAAGCAAAAATGAATGTTATTTGTCATAAAAACAAAAATAACTTAAATAAATGTATATATACAGTATATATATATATTTGTAAGAATGTAAGAATATTTACTATTAAAAGTGAAATTTATTTCAACAACTAAAATCTAAATAAAAATAAACTATATATGCATTAAAAAAATTATATAAAATGACTGAAACAAATAAAATGAAAACAAAATATAATCCTATAATAGTAACATTTACTGCTTCTATGTATTTCTTTTTTTCATACAAATCTAATTAATATTTTTGCAATGCACAATTTATTAGTTTTGCATTTATTGCTGTCCTCTGATGTGGCATAAGCTCCTGCATCCTCATGTCAACAATTACATTAAAACCCATTCGTGCTTGAACATCTGGTTCACGGTGCAAAGTCAGCATGAAAGTCAAACAACGGGAGAAAGAATTAAAGTGACATAACCAGAATGAGACAGATGGACATAAATAAATGAAAAATATGTGGGAGATGGTCTGGGAAACACACATCAGGGGCTGGTTGCATAAAAGTTTAAAACTAGTCTTAAAAGTTAGTTAGCTAAATTTTTCTTTAAGACTACATAAAGTTACATAAAAATGTATAGACTAAGGTAAATACAAAAAATAGCTAGTTGGTCAGACTAGCTCTTAAGACACTGTCTTAACGTGAAGGCTAAGATTATGCAACTGGCCTGTCATCCTCTATCTGATAGACGCTGCTAAAAGCATCCGCCTCCAGCCAAGTGTTGTGTGACTTTAATGACCTCAGGCATATTTCTCATTATCATTTTATGTTTGTCTTTTGATGTCATGTCCTCTTGACAGACACGGGTCGAGGGAGATGGACTCATGTCTGAGGAAAGCTCAGTTCCATGTGGACCTCTGGTGTTATTTCACCCTCCAGAACTGGCTGCTGGACTTCGGCAGGCCTTTAGCCATGGTATCGAAATGAACTTGTTTAATTACATAAAGATCTGAAAATAATCAAAACCTTTACAATAAAAAAATTATTATTTCACAACATTCCATTGGCAATGATATCTTTATATAATTGAGATAATAATAATATTTTGAGTTAATGTAACAATAATGTTTGTTTGTATATTCAGCTATTTTAGTGAATTTTAAGAAATGTTGATGAACTGGAAAGTTTTTCAGTGATTATTTTAAGAAAAAAGCACAATATATCAGTGTTTTAGTAAAGAAAAGGTGGATGTTTGGCGAGTTGTTAAATATAATTAATATTTTTTACTTTATAGAGACGTACAGAGATAATTCACATTGTTTACTTGCAAGAAGATATTTTAGTATTGTGTAATAGTATAGTTTTGTTGTGCCCCCTCCCTCAAATAAATAACAATTACTATAAGTGGTCAAAATAAGATTTAACAAAATATTTAAAAAAACAAACAAACTTGTATTTATAAACGACAAATGTAGGACAGTCACCTAATAGGCCTATGATTTTATTAATAAAAGGTGTTTCAAAAACCACACTAAATAAAATTAAGTAGGTTTACTATGATACATTTTGTACACCTTTACTTGATTAATGAACAGTTCGCTATTATATTAAAGCACTTGTATTAATTCTCTTGAACAAAATTTTTTATTTCAGCTGTAAGGCACCTAAAATCACTGATGTTTGATGCTTTTTCTTTAGATCTTTTGCCCTTTGGAGTGGTTTCCTTTAAATAAACCTAGTGCCGGTGACTATTTCCACATGCTGTACAACATCACAACACCCTTCCTGCTGCTCAAGGTGAGTTTACTATTATGAAGCAAGTCACCAGCTGGGGTTACGCCTATTTATAGGCTCCACCCCTTCACTAAGCCCCACCCCTTTGCAAATTGCACCTTGTTGGGCCAAGATGCATTACACTTCCAGGATGGATGGCTGTTGTTTTTGGCACGGCTGTTCTCTACAAGGTTGGACACTCTGTCAGTGTCGTATTCTCGATGTGAGACATTTTATCATAACGCACACAGAGCAAATAAACTCAGAACTTTACTTCTGAGGAAATATCGAGCAGAGGTTTCTGAAGTTCTTTATCCAAACCATAGTTAAACAATTTAATAAACCATGTACAATGAGTTTGTACCTGTGTTGTATTACACACATGAAGAATGATAAAACTATAGACATTAAACAAATTATTGCTAGTAGGGACGGTTTATTAGTTGCTGGATATTTGCTCTCCTGCGATGTTCTGCTTGCAGCTCATAGAGCGAAGCCCGAAGACGCTGCCTCGCTCTGCCGTCTACCTGTGCATCATCACGTTTGTGATGGGTGCCAGCATACACCTGGTGGGAGAGTCGATCAACCATCGGCTGCTGCTCAGCGGATACCAGCTGCACCTGAGCGTCAGAGAAAACCCCATCATGAAGAACCTCAGACCACTAACTCTGGTACAAATCAGCCCTGCTTATATTTCACTGTATAGCAGTATTTCTTTATAGTGGATTTCGGTAACACTTTAGAATAGGTAACACTTGTTAATTATTAACTATTACTTTTCTTTCAGAAATACTTAATAGTTAGTGAGGTAGTTGTTATATATTATATGTTAATATGCATGCTAATAAGCAATTAATAGGTGTATCCATAAAATAAAGTTTTACCAAACATTTTGAATTTACGTTTTATTGTAATTTTAGTTTAAAATTTGGAAACTATATTTTGTTGCATGATTTTGACATTTTAAGTGTTTTTGATTTAAAATATTTTATTTAGCTTTACTTTTTATTTTTAGTTGAAGCACTATTAACTTTGCTTTTAGGTTTTTGATGTAATATTTATATCAGGCATTTATTATAGCTAGTTATTTAGTTAGAGGTATTATATTAAACTTATAAAAAGTTATAAAAATAATTTATGTTACTTTAAACAAAAATGGAAACATATGAATAAATACTGAAATAAAAAGCATGATTGAAAAATTGTACTCATTTTATTTGAGCTAGCTGCCATTTCTCATTTTCATTTAGTTTAACTTTATGTATTAAAATAAGTTATAAATAATACAAGTTATATAGACATAAAAATAAGGAAAAGAACACAAAATATACTTAAACTTTAAGGTAAATTAAAATATATAAATTACAATGTTTAAAATAATAATAATAATAAATTATAATCATCTCGAATATGCTATAAAATAAATTAACAATCACGGCAGCTTAGTTTTGTAGTGAGTGTATAAATGTGTGTGTTTTCTGACAGATTGACTCGTTTGAGTTGCTGCAGTATTATGATGAAGGTCTGGGTCATTGCATGTGGTAAGCATTCAGCATTTCAGTGCTCGTTTACCTCAGACTAGTTAACCCAATTCATTTGAAAATCATGCTTGAGAGTTCAAACAGAAATGTGCAGTTTGTGATTTTACTTGAGCATTTGAATGAATTCTTTTGTACAGCGCAAGGTGTCTAAAAATCATCGTTTCATTTCTTTTCAGGTACGTTCCTCTATTCCTGATCTTGTTCCTGTATTTCACTGGCTGTTTCACTAATGTCAAAGCAGAGAAGACGATGCCCATCTCTGCTTGGCTATTGCTGGGTCCTAGTGGCCTATACTACTGGTCAGTTCAACAGTGTTTGACCCGCTCATCAGGAGCAAGAATCTCTTCAATATTCACCTCAGCAAAACTCAACTCTCCTTCCCAGATCAGAATTATTTATAAAGTCAGCCCTTAAAGAAAGAACAGCAACCGTATCATGTGTTGAGCTCCAGTGTCATGCGTTAATGTTGTGTTTACATTAGTGTACCATCTGACACGGGCATTTCCTTTCGTTATCTGTTACACTGATGATGACTACAGGGACTGCTTACACACAAAACCTGACACTCAAACAAAAGAAGCACACACCAAATCTGTAAAACCATACACTACTTTTATAAAACACCTTTTTGCAAAATGCAACACAATTTTCTATGTAACAGGAATTAATATGATGGTAGAGGTGCTTGGTTTTGAGATGTGTTTGTGATATTATGCAGTGCTTTATTTTGCAAAAGATGTGAGACGTTTTGCATTTTTTGTGTGCAATATACGGATTTGTGCACGTTTTGGAAAAAAAAAGTTTTGAAAATGTGTGTATGCAGTTAAAAACTATAATTAGAACAAGACACCACAGTTGAATAGAATAAATTGATATATATATATATATATAGAAAAATGGTTGCTTATATAATATATATATATATATATATATATATATATATATCAATAAATATAAATATATAAAA
>JAUCNO010000585.1:940011-955609 GCA_032353835.1 Enteromius viviparus | reverse complement strand
AACTTTTATTTTTTAATTACAAAATAATTAGTTTTACTCTCAAACACAGTATTTTTGTTTGAATAATAAAGACACAAGAAGAAAAAAAACAATACGGCTGCAGCGCCGATTAAAGTCTTATAAATAATCTTACCTGAATGTATTGTTTTGTGGCAGCCGATTTCTTGCGGCGCCGCATTAAGTCGAACACACCTATTAGGTTCGTTGTGAATAGGAATTGTCGTCTGCCCTTTTTTTTTTATAACTTTGAGCACCCGCCCCGTAAAACGTCTCTGCACGGCCCTGATTCAATAAATAGATTGATAAACGTGAGAGTCAGTCAGTCCATTTTTAAATTCCGCGAGCTGCGCTGCTTTGAAGACTCATGACTGTGTTGTGCGCGTGCGCATGCAGGTTTAGACGCGCGCAGCACAAAAAGATGAAACAAAAGTTATGATTTCTGTAATCACTCTATGCTTAACGCTTGCTTAAAATAATAATTTAAAACGTGTTTTGATTACTCTAATTTCTTGTATTTTAATAAATGCTGCATTAACCACATTTCAGGGATCTGTTTTTTTTTCATTACACAAAAAATACTATATGTAGGCTATAGTTTTACAGGGTTATAAAAAATAAATAAATAAATAAATAAATAAATAAGGGAACTTTCTATATATGTATTTTTTTAGGCTATTAAAAATAACCATCCTTAAACATTCCGGGAACGTTGTCTACTTTATATTTTAAATATTCAGTGTTTATTCAAATTTCTCAGACATAAAAGTCACGTTTGAAGAAACGCCGCTGTCACGTGACGCACGTTTCTCTCTTCAGCGCTGGTCAGTCTTATCAAGTTTATTGGTATAAATGTTTTTTTATTTATATAATTATTGAGACCGCATACGCTGCATTTGACATTTCCAACGTTTTGTCAAGGTTTTGGCAGATGTAGCAGGGATATATTGTTACACCAGATTACACCAGTTATTTGTCATGAGGTTTTTTATTTCGAAAGAAGGTTGTGAGCTAAAAAAAATCAACACAACGAAGAGGAACAATTATTTATAAAACTATTTTTGATTGAAATGTTGTCAATGGAGATTCGTCTTTCCGTCGCGCGCCGCCTTCAGGAACTACATCGCATCTCATTACAAACAGATGACAAGACCCCATCTCTGAAACACTGCACTGTAGAGCAGGTCTACGAGTGGACATGGTCAGTTCATGGTCTTCTCCTATCATTTCCATGTAAACAAAACTTTATAACCGTATGTTTACTTATATCCTTGCAGGCGAAATTCCTCACTCAAGATCAAATCAACGGTAAGCAGGTCTCAAGATTATACTGATTGTTTTTATCAGGTTAGTTAGATAGATTCAGATGTATATCTTTAACACAAGCCAAAAATACAGGTTAATATGGATATTAAGCCACTTTTACCTGAACACTATAAACAGCTTTTATTAAGTGGTTACTACACCATTAGTTTAGATAAACATTCAAATATGGATAGTCTTTATATGAATGACCTTACATCTGCTAAACATTATATAGCCTAAATGTGTATTGCCGTTATAATGGCTATATAAAAATATTTTGCACTGATACTGAAGACATTCAGTAGATTTTATTCTTTCACTGGAGACAAAGTGCCTTTTGTTGGACTTCAACTGAGCAATTACTGCAGGACAAAGCCATGCAGGTCCTCTGATGCAGAAACAGAACGAGAATCCAACATGGGGCTTAAATAAAGTGTGTGAGAGTAAATACATAATGAAACAGATAATGCACAATTTACACATACACTCAAGAAATGCACAGGACATCTTGAATGTTGCAGTGTGTCATACTGTCTGCCTTCTGTTCATTGGTCCACCTGCTGTTGTTGATAACGCTGTAATCTTGATTCCCTCCTAAACAGGTTGTCCCAGTTTAATGCCAGAACAAATCCTTCATTTGGGATTAAAGGGATTCTTCGCCAAACTGTATCCAATCCTCATCAAACAAAAAAACTTGTGCCATCGGGATGCATTTCAAACACAAATGTGTTCAAAGTTAATATGGTTTGTTTTTGTCTTCTTTCAGAGTATAAAGAGTGTTTTTCGCTGTATGACCAGAAACGTAGGGGTAAAGTGAAGGCGCAGGATCTGCTGATGGTCATGAGATCTCTGGGCTGCTGTCCGACCCTGCAAGAGCTTGACAGACACTTGCTGTCCCATAAAATTGGTATAGTATACAGACACTTGTTTGATAAGTAAAATGCTTTGTTAGGTTCCTAAACACCTCCCCTTCTGTTCTTCATCTGTCAGTCAAATGGTTAGCCCGCCCCAAACCCACTAACTGTCCCCGCCCACTTTTTCAGCAGCCTGGATTAAAAATGGTCTTTCTTAAAGAGTTACAGCTTCTGGACCAAACTAACCAGTGCTGAGGTGAATCACAACATTAAAAAAAAATTAGAAAATTAGACAATGACTGTGTAATGGAAATAACTGCAATCCCATTTATTGCAAATGATGTGATAAATATAAACCATTGATTTAAAGATGTTGATTATGTTAAAGTTCATGCATTTTAAATGCATTTTAAAATGAATTAATTTCTGCTAATTGATGAACTTTGCAACACTGACACTGTTACTGAACCAAATGGATTCAATATTAAAGCGAAATAAGCTTAATTGTGACACTTTCTGCTTCTGTATAGTAGCATTAACAAAAATAAATACTATTACAAATTTTTTTTAGTTGTTATTGTTTTTTTGTTTTGTTTTAATTAGAAATTAAAAATGTTTAAAATAAATGAAATCAAAATAGTGCTATTTAAGAAAAATAAAAAGCTAATAAAAATGACCAAAAGCACATAACAGATTTACTAAAAATGAAACTAAATTAAAATGATGACTGCAAAATATTTATGAACAGTACTAGCATTGCTGGATTAATAGTTAAATTCTTTGATGCACAGCTTTGAAACAATCCTTATTTTATAAAGTGCTATAATAAAGACAAAAAATGGAAAAATTTGGAAATCAGTTCCTTTATGGAGAAAATGAATAGACTTTTTATTACTGAATTGGCTGACTTACAGTGACTCTGAACATTAAACTGAGATACTGTAAGTATTCGAACATCCAAATAAATGACTCACGTCAGTGTTACGTTATCGCATGGATGTCCACCCGGTAAAGTCAACAGTGTAAACTTTGCTTACTAAGTTAAATAAACTTGAAATGTGTAGGAGTATGTGGATGAAACTCAACAATAACAACGGCAAACCTCAGTGCCCGGGACATCCAGATAAGGCCAGGCAACACAGAAAGTTGGTTTATAGAGTCACCTGGATGAAAAACAGAGCACTGAAAGTCCCACGCATTCACAATGGTTTTAATTGAAGGAAGTGTTATTTGAACTGACATCACATGTGGTGCTGCTGATGAAATAAAGCCCTGCTTGACAAATGTGATGCAATGCACTAAATATATACCCTCCGCAATGAATATAACTCTAGCCTGTCAGACGTGATCAAACGGCTTCTGCATCTGAAGCTTTTTGGCAAAGCGCTTTGACTCTGCCTGTCCCAGATAAGAGCGGCGAGTTGGACTTCTCCACGTTTCTCAGTGTGATGCACACGCAGATCCAGCAGGAGAACCCGAGGGCTGAGATCCTGCAGGCCGTGGAGTGGATGGACACGAGCAATCGAGGCTTTATTATGGCGTCAGAGCTCAGGGCCAGGTTGACAGGCTTTGGAGAGCGTCTCACAGATCAGGAAGGTAAATCAGAGTCAGACAAAGGGCACAGGTGGGATACAACTACACTACCCACAATGCATTGCCAGATGTGGGATATTCCTAACCCTTGTTTAGAATGTGATCTAAAGGAAAACAATGCTAGCACTTTAAATTCAGTTAAAAGAAATCTCAGAGTAGCTATACAGTAAGAAAAGCTGTTTTAACGTATTAAACAGTAGGCTAATAGTACATAAAGAGCAAAATTACAGTATTGTAGAGCTGCTTTATAGTTGATAATTGCTGAATTTGACTACATTACCACTGTTATTTAACTGTTTTAGTAATGTTCGACTGCTTTGAAACGATCGTTATTTTATAAAGTGCTAAACGCAGAAGTATGAGCAGAAGTAAATCTGTAAATTGAAAGGGATCTTTCAGTAAACAATATATTTTTTTAATAATTAAAGTCTTTTAATATCTTGTTAAACAGCCTAATTTATGCATTTTATTGGGATACACTAAAAGATATCACCATACCTCAGTCTTAAATGCACCTTAAATTCCAAACATTTCCAGTAAATGAATCTAAAGATTAGATAAAGCCATGTTCAAAATTTATCATTTTGTTGAGTTAAAGGTTTTCATAGTGTGCATTTTATGTTTTATCTCTCCATAAACACCTTTTTTTTTTAAAATAAGACATATCATAAAATAGCCTAAAATCTCTAAACGAACCTTTCTGACACATGCAACATCTGCAGTCCAGATAAAACTGAGAACATGTCAGCATAGAATGCCTTATTTTCCATCATTTGCTTGTTAATGTATAAATGTAGTGAAATAATGCTTTCTATGTTTGTGTCACAGTGGATGAGCTGCTAAGCGAAGCCGGTGTGACGGATGATGGACACATTAATGACGAAGGTTTTGCAAAGATGGTGACATTCCTAACCAACTCCAGAGCTGCCATAAATCAGTCCTTCCAGCTGAAGACCACAGATACCGCAGCCTCTAAATCTTTCTAAAACAGCAAAAAACGAAATAACTACACAAGCATGACCATATTTAACTGATAAAATACCTGCCAGGCTGCTACAATCATTAACTAACAGCCGTGGGATTGTTTTCAAAGTCACCAGATGCACAACTGTTTTACAGAAAGGTTCATAGTTGGCTTAACGTTGACTTTCTTACATTTATTTTGAAACTGTTTATACTTAAGCAGTAAAGATGCGAGGTTTTGTATTTAATATTGGGCTCGCAGTGCCCTCTTGTGTTCATAGTGAGGATATTATTTAATACGGCATGAATCCCCTTTCTCAGAAAAGCATTTATGCATTTTCTCTCAACCTTCTGGTTAAAAACATTAACTGCCCACTGCTCCTCTCTCTGTGTGTAAAAACATGTTTAAACAATTTATTATAACCTATAAAGCAAGGACTGAAAGCAAATTATTGTTTTGTGAACATCACAGAGCTCATAAATTCCCCTGTTGTCGTGTTATTGTTTGCATGGGTTTATGTGTCTGTGTTGAGATAATAAACTGGAGTAAAGCTGTTGAGGTAGATTTACTCCCTAAACCACAGACCTGCTGTCAAATGTTAATTAGATGGAATAACAGTAAAAGTTAACTTCGTAATTGTGCTTATGAGGAAAACAAACATTGCTATGATAAGACAGGACTTTATTATGCCCTTCAAACAAAGTAACACTGTTTACATTCATTTCCTTTCGGACCATCACCTTCACATGGTTGAGGTCATTGAAACAGCTTTATTACACTTCAAATGAGAAATACATTTTAATTATTTCAGAATTTCCAGGCATAGATTCAAACGACAAAAAGAAGGTCGGAAACCAGCTAGAAATAATGTCGCTGCTTTAAGATCTGGTGCATTTACAGCAGGAGCAGTCATGAAAATATTTCAGACTTTTATGCAATATCTAATTTCAAATTGGAATAAAAGTGACGGTTTTGGTCAAAACAAAAAAAAAAAAAAAAATTGGTGTAATGTAAAGTGTGTGTAGTTTGTGTTAACGCAATAATATTTTACTCCAAACATTATACCGTAATGTTAAAATGTATTATTATAAGTGTATGCATTAACAATTATGCTCAAATCTCTTTCAATGCAACAGTATTTCCTCCAAACATGAGTAAAAGTGAAAACTATAAAAATTGCATTGCAGCTTAAGCCCGATATTTTATTTCGATACTCTGTACATCCAGGTCTGCTTCACCGCGCACGTTTACACCGAATAAAACCACTCTTTTAGATTCAGAAACGTGGACAGAAGCGTTAAAAAGCACTGTGGCGGACGCACGGTTTGCAAAAGACGATTCAGCGCGAACGTTTAAGGATGCAACATCTCGAAACATCACTAGAAAAAAGGATAAAAAAGGGGGTGGGGGGTGTCAAACGACATCCTTGTAGAGTTTACAGAAAGTCATTCAGGGCTGTAACTCAATTAAACAGCGCGCTTTTACGCACGGGTTAATTCCCGCGTCTACCTCTTAACGGCGTAGTCCGTGGATGGTAACGCGTCGGTTTGCCCGTTCACCACCGACAATCTGTACTCCTCGGTCTCCATCACGTTCAGAGGAATCGCCGCGTGGCTGTCGTCGCGCTCCTTCACGGTGCCCGAGAACGGGCGGATCTGACAGCTGTTGGCGATCGCGGGCGACGAAATCCTCCAGAAGAAGTTCTTGAGCATTTTCCTAACCTCCCTGCGCATGAGGCAATACAAGACCGGATTCAAGCAGCTGTTCGAGTGCGCCAGGCAAATGGTGACCGGGAACACGTATGTGTGGAGCATGTAGTAGACTTTATCCCAGTGGATCACGTTAAACTTGACCAGGACTCCCCAAAAGGTGATAACGTGGTTGGGAAGCCAGCATATAAAGAAAGACAGGACAACGATCGTGACGGATTTGGTGACTCTGGACCTGCGCTTGGGGAGGTTATTGTTCATGCTCCGCTGGCGAATGAGGCGCAACAGGAGAAGGTAACACACGACGGTGATGAGCATCGGAAACACAAAGGCCACCAGGATCTTCTGCAGGTGGTAGAGCGCGTGCCAGTGCTGGCCGTTGTTGGGGAAGCGCAGGAGGCACAGCTTGACGCCGCTGATCGTGCTCACCGAGGCGAAGACCGCCGTGGGGACCGACGCGACGGTGGCCAGGAGCCACAGAAGCCCGCTGACCAGCTTCACGGAGCAGCGCTTGTTGCGCGTTCGGTCCTTGAGCGCAGACGCGACTGACCAGTAGCGCGTCACGCTCATAGCCGTGATGAAGAAGACACTCGCGTACACGTTCATCACGGTCACCGTGACCACCACCTTGCACATGACGTGTCCAAACGGCCAGGTGAAGTCCAGCGCCGTGTCCACGGCCCAGAACGGCAGCGTGAGGACAAACTGGAAGTCCGTGATCGCCAGGTTCATGATAAAGTAGTTGATCGTGGATTTCTTCCTCCCCTGCCGGACTTTCATGAGGAAGAAGACCATCAGGTTGCCCACCAGACCCACCGCGCACACCACCGAGTACACGATGGAGATCATGACGCGCAGCTCCAGCGTGCCGTCCGCGGGTAGGTTGATGTCCTCCAGATTGCTGAAGCGGCTGAGCTCGGTGCCGTTCGCGGAGCTCTGGTTCTGGAGGTCCGCCATCGGATCCAGCCAAAGCTCGGCGTCAGGTAACCGGTGCAGCCCGGGTCTGTGGAGGGCTTGCATCACCTTGCTGACTCGCAGGGGGGGGAGGGGGACTAGGAGAGCGGGTGAGGAGTGCGCGGTTCTTCCAGACACATCGATGAGGATGGAGACTCCCGCGCCATGACGGTGCCGCTGCTGATTCTGGAGCGGTCGCGCCGTGCGGGGCTTTATGAAACCTGCGCCGCTCAAGGGGGGCGGAGTTAGGAGGATTCGCTCCTCCCTCTCGACCAGCGGAACGAGGTTTGACTCTCTTTACATTAGTCTTGCCTTGTCCATTCCTCCTGGTCACTTGAGAGCGCGTGCGCAAGACTGTCGCAGGTCTTAAAATCGCCAAAAGCGCAGTAACCATAACGCACACTGAATCCACACAAAACCTTTGTCCAAATAAATGGATCACAAATCCAGTCATATGGTCAATTTTGTGAAATTGAGATTTATGCATTATCTGAAAGAATGTTGCTATATGGTTATAATATTTGACCAAGATGCAACTATTTAAAAATCTGGAATCTGAGGGTGCAAAAACATCAAAATATTAAGAAAATCGCCTTTAAAGTTGTCCAAATGAAGTTCTTAGCAGTGCATGTTACTAATAAAAAAAATTATGTGACGGTTACATATATATGAAATGATGTATTTCCTGTATTTGGCCCAGTGCAATTAAGAATAAAGACCACTGTGTGTAGAGTTTTCCGATGGGTGTTTAGCTTTATTTATATTTTAGTTAATTTGCATTTTAAAATCAACTTCTAAATGCATATTCAGTAGTTCCTGTAACATTTAATTTAAGGTGCTTCTAATTAAGTGATTAAGATATCACCGCTTCTCATTTTTGAACAGATAAAAAAAGACTTTCTGCCAAATAATATATAAATATTATATTAATATTTACCTTATATTGGAAAGGTTTTTCCATGACCTCTCACAAGATCTTGGCTAAAATCTCATGATTTGTTCCACGCATGAAGTTTTGTATACTTGGGACAGTCTTGTGAAGTAAAATACACTTTTAACGTACTATCTTTGTATTTAAAAAACAATTAGTCTCCACTTGTAATATACTTGAACCCATACACTTAAGTGTACTACAAATGGTGCCTAAATACATTTTTTAAATACAGACAATATATGTATTTTACAAATATTATTAAATATGACTATTAATATTAGTTAAAAAAAACAATAAACTCAAAAGGTTTAGATTAAGTTTTAAAAGTCTGACATTTTTGGATAATTTATATTTTAAATATTAATATAATCATATTAACCACCCCAAATACATTTGAAAGACCAACAACAATTTAAATAAGAAAAATAATAAATAAATAAAAAGAAAATGGATTGTGAAGTAGACCTAAAAGGTCGAGGTAGGCATAAAGGTTTCAGCATTAATTTTTGCACAATAATATAGCCAATTATATCGGTCACACCTGAAAGCATGTACCACAGAATGATGGAGGACCAAAACACAGAGAGAAAATATATATGCACGACAGTGAATGAAAAATGAATGAGTGGGTCTCACTGCATTAGAGAGACCGCTGAACACTGATGTTTTTCTCTCACCTATAAGGTGTTTCAACTATTTAGATGCATTATAACTTGCATTTCACATCTGTGCTCAAATTTATACCAGTGGAAGCGAACAAACCCGCAGTCAAAGACTTTGACCTTCACAGACCTGACCGACAGTCGCTGTGTAATCATTAATCTGTGGCACACATGGAGGATGAAGCCGACGGAGACGTTATAAAAGTTTATCCTTGAAAGTAGATTCCTTTTCCTTGTTTGGAAATGTCAAAGTCTAAAGAAGAGCTGCAAATGAATTCATTTTTATTATAGTAAACAGCAGAGGTTAGACGAAGTGATTGAGTAAACAGAATATTAACTTATATGACCCACATACACTAGCGGTCAAAAGTTTGGGGTCATTACGTTTAATTAAAGACGTTATAAAATGATCAGAAGGGACCGTTAAGACACCCCAGGCCAGCTAAGGTGTAGATGAGGTTTTTTTTCCCTCAGATTTGGAGAAACGTAGCACAGCATCACTTAACAATGGATGGGTGCCGTTAGAACGAAAGTCCTGATAAAAGCATCACAAGTACTCAACACCACTCCAGTCTATCCGTTAATGTCCTGTTAAGACTAAAGCTGCACGTTTGTAAGAAACATCCATCATTAAGACGTTTCTAACGTCCAACAGCAACTTATGGACAAAATACAAGTCCGTCTCCTGTTGTCTCTCACATCAAAATCTAGCCAGATATGTGTCCAAAGGTATTTTGGCTTATAAACTGTGCTGTTTGGACTCTCATAATGATGGAACCCATTCACTTCCAATGGTGAGTAAATGATGTAATGCTTATTTAATAACACACAAAAGAGCTTGAGTCTCTTTTAAATAGGTCACTTGTAAGATTCCTTAGATGACACCTCTCATGTAGACAGCAGATGGTGAAGCAGCTCAGTAGGCTTTGGAACAGAGCACCGATGACTCTATAGGGGCCATAAACTGGCTATGCATGTACGAATTTCAATATTGATTCAATCTTAGATTAGACACTTGGTTTGTGTCATTGCAGTACCATTACATGTTTAACTTTTAGCCGTTCTAATTAAACTCTGCAAAGTTGTAAATGTCAGTATGTGGGTGGGTGTTCATAATCACTGGCGTAAGGGACTGGTTAAGATAAACTATTTGTTTAAGATGTCCTCCACTCAACCACAATGTCTGAATGGATGAGAACACACACATTCTCCTATTGTGCCACAGCTGAACAAGTTGTACATTTTCTCAACAGTAAAAAACGACCGGAGACAAACAGAGACACCTAAAAGCAGGGATAAAATCAATAACGTTTCACATAACAATGTCCAACCAAAGACTAGTAGTTTATACTGAGCATGTGCAATACAGCGTTTTTTTAAGTGGGCCAAAAGCTCAGAGTTTTTCCATGATAAAGCAGATGTAAAGAGCATAACATTAAGGGCAAATGGAAAGGTGTTTATTTGTCATATTGTAATCTCTTTGGTCTGTAGTAATCGGAAGGCAAGGACAAGGAGAGTATTTTTAGAATAAAGTTCTTTACTTTTCCAGCGGTTCGTTGATAAGCGACAGTTTATAGAAATAAAATAATTACTGTTATCTGTCTGCAGTTCCTCTGTCAGAAAATAAGCAGCTATATGAAAGCAGGAACATTAGTGACACATTTGATGTATTTGGATTGATTGTCCTTTGTTGATGTGTTGGTTATTAAAAGATTGCTGCTGGTTCAAAACAACTCAAACATTTTAGAGAAGATAAGTGCTTTAGTAAAAATATGTGATGCTTTTAAACCCTCCATCATCCTGTGTCCCATTGAAAATGCATCATTAATGTTTAAGTTATTAATGTTTTGGTGAGTGTCGCATATGCTATTGATCACAAAGACAGTAGAGTTAAAATGTATGTATATATATGAGTGTGTATATACATTTTATATAATATAAAAAATGGTAAATTAACATTTTTAAAATAAAATATTTTTAATTATATAATAAATTATTTAGCATTTGCATATGTATGAAAGTGAACTTGTCCTATTGGTTCTGCTCCGACGGGCTCTTTAATTGGGTTCTTGAATTTGAGCCCCAATAATGATCCAGGTTATTATATCCTTCACACACATGATCATCGCTATGCTCTCCTTTTGCTTTTGGCGTGAATTTCTGAACATCTGTGCTTCTTTTGCATCAGGAGCATCTAATGATCTTGTCTAAGAATCCCACAAAAGAGCAATAAAGCCGAAAATATAATGAGAATTTCTTTAATATCATTCAATAATCCAATATTCATTGAACATTACTTTTTCTGTGCCAGGGCCGTGGCGTTCGTGTCTTGGTGCTGTTCTGCTGTCCTTCATATAAACACTCAGTAGACATCTTGGAAAACACAAAACAACAATCTTTGACCTTGAAGATGTTCAGTGTCTCTTTTTTTCTGATTCCAGCAAAGTCTAAAAATGACATTATTTTCAGTCAAGACCTTGTCTTAGACTCACTGAATGGAAACAGTGGTTCATTCGAAAATGCTTTATGTAATATTTTGCGCATAAGTTAAATTTGCATTAGTTTCGAAGAAATACTTGTTTTTATAAATGAATTGCTGGAGTCAGTTGTCATCATCCCCTGGCTAATCGATGCCACTGCATAAAGACTACACTCTGCAACTATAAAACTAATAAACTTTGTGTACAGTTTATGTACAAACTAATAAATAAGATTTTAACACTGATTGACAGAAACAGCAAACAAAATAATTTAGTTATGAAATGTAATGCGGAACCATTTTTCTCATCATGTTATCTTTTCTCATAAAGTGTTAGAGATTGTTAATATTAAAGACTTGATTTGCCTCACCAGCAGCAAAAAAGCATTTAACAAGGAAAAAAATACTCCAGTTCTCATTGTGTTAAGACTTTTTTGGCCTAATGAACTATTAGGCGAATCAGACTTAATGTTTTTTCCCCTCAGATTTCCAACTCAAGTTAAAACTCAAACAAAAGGATCTGAAAGCTCTGTGTGATTATGATATGATTCATTATAAACACACTCGGGCAGAATATCTCCATATGAATGCAGACGCTGTTATTGAAATAGACGTCTCATTATTCGTTTCCAAAAGGTTTTCAGAAAGCAGCACAAAAGACTTTGAACAAGCTTTAAACAGTTTGGCTTTATGAAGAAGCTACAGAGTCAATAATCTGCACTCATCTGACTCACAAAAAAGTTATTAAGCTGCCTATATATATATATATATATATATAGTGAACTGCTCAAGTGAACTGCTCTATTGTTTAGTCCAGTATACATAGTCAGCTAGATTCAATCGTGGAACTAATATGTGATTTGAAACAAGTCTGGTTTAAAAGTCATATAGTATGACCACTTCATCAAACACATCTGCGTATCACTCTGCAACAGCAATATTGTCAATACTGAATAAAGTCATTCTTTTTTTTTCTTAGATACAGATACTAAAAGTATTCTTGTAGCTTCGAAAAATTATGGTTAATTTGATGAACTATTTTACCGATGTCCTTTCTGTGGGAACATTTCAGAGTAACAGTTTATTTGGTGAATCACTAGAGTACGCATATAATAAGTGTTTGTATTTTGACTATTTAGACTGGTTCGGGTCGGTACCGCTGTGGAGTAGCCCTTGATACGTCATAGACATGAACCAAGAGAAGTAGGCTACCTGGCATAAACGTACCTGGATGCACTTTTTAGCACCACATGAAATATGTACCGATAAGTACATATTACTGCAGTTTCCAAAAGAAATGAACACTAGAGGCAGTAAAACTCTTTTCACACAAATTTTGAGTTTCAATTAATAAAGCATCATTTTCGCACAATTACTTGAAGAATACCATGTTATGACTTCTAAACAATATTAATATGCTGTGATTTTTGAAAGCTGATGTTTTTGAATATTAGCTTTATATCTATGTGTTTTCCTAGGTGTGAGGTTTGTTCGGTATTACAGAGATGAGCTCCGGTTCAATCCTGTGTGACTACAGTCCGACAAAACAGTTCAAGTCTGTGTAAAAAGAAATTGAAATGGCACGGTTGCATCAGCAACTGTGTTTTTATATTATAATATAGTTTTGCATTTGGTAATACTATCAGGTAGGTTTAGGGTTGGATTTGGTGCATATTTCCAACATAAAAGCGTTAGCTTTTAGCAAGAGTTGAATAAAACATGCCAGGGTTCACATATTGAAGCTGTGTTTTAGCTCCACCTAGTGGCCATTTCTCTTTAAAACTGCAGTGAAACATGCAGTAAGGTACGTTAAAACAGTGTTGCACAAAAAGTACAATGTTCCTCAGCATAAAAGACAGATGATCGTCAGCAGGCTATTATTTGAAAAAGGACAATATCTCGGTGAACTGCTTTCACCTTGTGACCTCTTCAAGACAGAGATAAGTAATTTTGTTATATAACTAGTCAGTTTGACTGTGAGACGGACAGGATAACTAGCCTGATGAGAGATCTTGGCACTGAATGCTTCATCGCTGCCATGACTGTTGAAATGAACAAAGCTGATACCAAAAAGAATGAAAAGATGAAACATATTTTCTGCTTCTGTTTTGTAATGATTAGCATTTCAAAGGCAGCAAGCTTCAAAACCTACAAACACAGCATTCCAAATAAATAAAAGATATTTCAGGCTCAAATTCGGGTAATATGAGTGTTCTGCTGCTCATTTAGACGTTTCATAGAAGCTGACAGACGTGATACGAGAACACGACCCGGACACGGCTGCTTTATCTGGACGTGACACGATCGCTAATGACTGAACCGTCTCAGAATCACTTAACTTGTACCTTTTTGAACAAGCTTAACAAACACACACTTAATGCGCTGAAACTGTTTGTTTCAGTCATTTAATCCAGAATGGTGAATTTTTCTACAATTGCAATTTTTTTGTAAAATATTGCTGTTTCTGATACATTATTTTGTTGTATTGGTGCATATATAAAATAAAAATGTATTAAAATTATTATCATCCAAACAAAATCATTGCTGTGTTTTGCTAGAGCATGTACTGTTATATTGGTAAATATAAGATAAAAACATAATAATAATAATACAAAAGCTATATTAAATACTAATAAAAATTCAGCTATGTATTGCTATTTTGCTGTATTGGTGCATATATACTGTATATAATGTATTAATAATATAATGAATGCTATATTAAATAATAATAAAAAAAATCTTTATAATTAAGTTAAAAATTCATTTTTGGATTAAATGAAATGTTTTAGTAAAATTAAGCTATTGCTACAGTATTGTTATATTGATGCCTATAATTTAATAATAATAATAATAATAATAATAATAATAATAATAATAATAGATTATGTATTAAGTAATATTAATACATTTTATAATATTACATTTAAAATACATTTCTTTGTTCATATAGTGAAAACCCCAGTGGAAAAGTAGAGATTAGTATGCTTGCATAAGCTTGCTTTTCATTCTCCAGCACTGTCATACCTACTGAGATTTAAGCACTGTTTACGTTTGTCAGGATCTGATGTTCATTTGAAAAAGTCAAATGTCACATCCTGGATTTTGCAGCAGTGAGTTGAGAAAGGCAATCAAACTAACCCAGACGGATAATTTGAAAGTTTTGTTATTTCTAGCCTGAGAGCATTTGTCGCCGTCATCATAATGTGACTTTGACTGGGTGATTTCAGGCTGCGCTTGGTCTTCTGCCTCTTTTATTCCAGCTAGCAATGTTCCCTCAGTAAATTGACATGTCCAGAAGGTCTGTGGCTCTCGTGGTTTCCAGTGTAATTATTTGGCAGCGGCGAGTGTCACAAAAGCTGAAGTGAGTGACACATCTTTTGTGCATCTGAGAGTCAGATTTGAGATAATTACCTCAAGTGCAATGTCAAAGAGATATCCTCCATGTCTCCTCACAGCTCTGGGAACTTCTTCTTACATTCCCTGATGTTTCACATAGGTTTAGACAGGAGTGTTTCAAGCCTTAGAGCTAGAGCTCAAGCTCTACATTAAAAAGTGTCCCCATATTTAAATATATTCTCTTTTATGATACTGTTTTTGATATTTGGATATAAAAAGTCCTTACCTGCATTACAGAAGTGTGTTGTACAGTGTATGGCAAAAATATCATATATATTTTTTTCTATTTTTATTACATTTAAAAAAATTGTGTATTTAAGAAAATACATTCACATCAGGGGCCTCATTTATAAAGACTTTCGTAGAAACCATCCTTGATTTTATCTAAGAACTTTTCTGATTTGATCGTAAGAGCGATTCATAGAAAACGAACGTACACACGAAATCCATTCGTACGCCAGTCATTCGGTTATAAATCACAAAAGATCGTGGAATTGTGTGCAGCTGAAGTGTTTGGCGGTTGAAGCGCCCCTGCTTAATTAATTAACATATAAAATGAGCTCATAAAGCAAAAACTCTGTGACAACGGCAAGAAAAAGGAGCGCAAGAAATCTAATTATAGTGAGGCTGAAATTGAGGTTTTGTTGATGGAGCTACAGATGCGGGGAAAGGTATTATTTGGAAGTTTGTCTGGTGTTATGATAATCGTACCATAATATGAATCAACTGTAGCCTATTGATTTGATTGTAA
>JAUCNO010000585.1:914951-926746 GCA_032353835.1 Enteromius viviparus | reverse complement strand
AAATCAGAACGATTATCTGAAATCATTTTTGAAATCAACTTTCTATCTGATGATGTAAGTTTAGATTTCGCAATTCCAAGTTTATATCTCACAACTGAATTTATATTTTGCAGTTGAGTTCATGTCTCATACTGCCATTTTGAGTTTATTTCGCTGAGTTCATATTTTGCAAGTATGGGTTTCTTACAATTCTGAGTTTATCACTATTCCAATTTTATATAATGGAATTTTAAGTTTATTTCTTGTAATCTCAGTTTCTTATTCCATGGTGTAAACAGGATTTCATACAATACAGACTAGACATCTTGTAATCAGAAATCTGAATCTTTCATATTACAATGCATAATTTTTTTAACTGTCCATGTTGAAAATATTATCTGGAAAATGTTAAATGGCAGCTTTAAGACTAAGTAAAAGCTTTTGTTAACCAGCAGCTAACCAGGCATTTAGAAAACATGAAAATTGTAAGCAGTAATCCGACTATAGTTAGCACCCACTTACCAGCCTCTCAGCAAATCACAACCATTGGGCAAATGTCATCTAATTAATATTCATATGAAACGCTGATAAGCTTTATAATGCCCACACACACACACAAACACTTCAGAACACACATGCAAACATACACACACGTACGTGAGTGCCGAAGGAGCAAAAGCAAATTTGTTGCCTGAAAACACACACACACAGAGAGAGAGCTGACAGGATTAGACGAGTTTATAATCCCGCAGGATTCGGCTGCTCTCATTTTGCAAATGAATAAATAAATGGATTGTGCAGCTCCAGCACACGGTTGGTGGCGGTTTTCCATTTACATTTCCTTCTGCAGACCACAAATGAATCTCATGCTGTCTTACTGCCAACAAATACAGCACTTCACAAACCACTGATGTAACGCAAGCTGATGTTTTGCCAGTTTTTTGGCCAGTTTTTGTTTTGTGATACCGACCAGCCAACTGTACATTATCATTTGGTATTTAACAAAAAAACCAATAGTTGTGCATGCATAAATCATTTTATGTAATTATTTTATATATTTTTTTTTTGCATTCAATTAAATGAATAGAGCAACATGTCTACCAAATTGTTTGTCAAATGATTTTTGATGTGTATCAAGTTCAAAAATGAATGTCTTTGATAAGGTTTTGAAATTTAGTTTGCATTGCGATGTTCCCCTTAAGCATGGACAACAGAAAGAGGAGAACAGAACTGTTTGAGGACATGATAACCAAAATTGTAGAAAAATATCAACAATCTCAAGGTTGCTCAAGTCCATCTCCAGAGATCTAGATTTGCCTTTGTCCACATTGCACAACAATATCAAGAAGTTTGCAATCCATGGCACTGTAGCTTATCTCCCTGGTCGTGAACGGAAGAGAAAAATTGATGAAAGGTTGAAATGCAGGATAGTCCAGACGGTGGGACTGGACTATCCTGCCACTATCGCACGATTAGAAAAATATCGCCGTTTATCTATTCACAAAGTTGGGTTGGAGTCTATACTACAAGCTATGGTGACTTTTACCTTTAGTGCGGTTGAATAGCCGAATTACACTGTAGCCTTATTCGGACGGGGCTAGTTTTCTAAACTACACTTCACGTCCGTGATCTTGATATAACGTTTGGAATGCATTGGTATTAGATGCACGAAACCTGCGCTATGACAGACTTGCCCGTCACGTGCGCGTTGTGTTTGTTAATCCTGAAGCATCTGATTGCGGCTGCACTTGCATTTTCTAATGTTTTTATGCTAATGCAAACTGATGAACACACGGTCAGTTATGTTTTCGGAGCAGAGCAAAACATCTGATATATCGAAAGAGATCTGTGCATTAGTCTGAAAGCAGCCTGTTAAAGCTGCCACTGTATATGATCTCGTCAGTAATAATCAAGCGGCAATAATGCAGAGAAAAAAAAAAGAAAAATCCAACTTTTAAATGTCAAGACTAGTTCTGCAAACTTTTGTGTACTCAAAGAGCACTTTTTAAAATAAGTAATAGTTTTAAAAGATTAGCCTGTTTATTTAATGATTAAAAAAGTACATTTTGCACAAAATAAATTTGATTTAAAATAGCAATGTGCAGTAATACTGAATGAGAATGTAATATTCTCCTGGTTTCTAGCTTAAACTAGTCCCAGAGTAAAATGCATGTTTGAACTGCTTCTAAACTAAGCCATGTTTGTGATGGGCCATTGTGTTGATAAATAATAATCTTATTGCATTGAATGGGGAAACTAAGATTCACGTTTACATTTTGTGTTTAAATCAAATTTAGGTTATACAGTTTGAGTGATTTTGTTGTGTTTTGTCATTTTGTTTTTTAAAGGTTGATTTAGTTTATTTTAGTACTTTTAAGCACATTTTCGTACTAGATGAAGATGAAAAATGTTGCCATTATCTAATATACATACACACACACACATATATATATATATATATACAGCTCTGAAAAAAAATAAGAGACAGATGAAGAAAAATTTTGGGTTTTATTGTTATCAATGCACGTTTGTTTAATTTTTTGAGAACTGCCGTATTTTGAAATATTAAGAATAGAAGCAACTTGACGCTCACTGAATCCTTGTGCCAGTAAAGCTAGGATTGAGGCATTTTTATTCTTGATTTAAAACCTTTCTTTTGACTGTTTTTGGCTTGTTTAGTGTTAACTTAATTTCCAATTAAGTTTGAAAGACTTCTAGCATTTTTTTACCATGCAACTGGTCACACTGCAAGAGGATAGTGTTGATTACAGCAGTGCTTTTTATACATTTCCTGCTAAATGCTGCTGTTAAGTGCTCACCAAATAAGTACCTCAGTAAACGGAATGAAGTATGTTTGTCTTGAAATTTAACAAAGACTGGCATGAAATGCTTGTCATACTCAGAGAGATACTGATTTAGGAGTAAATTGCAGTGTTATTATATATATATATATATATATATATATATATACACACACACACACACACACACATATATTTCAGTTTAAGTAGCTTTAAGTAGCAGCACCAAGTCCAAGTGTGGTCAGATCCCATAATTGCCACAGAGCTGATTGCAGCGTCTGAATAAAATGGCCCATCTTGTCTTTAAAAGCTCCATGGTGTGGAATGAGAGGTGATTTTGGGACTCTCTGGGGCCAGCGAGGGCCGCCCGCTGCTGTTTCTGGCCTGATCGTTCCACCCGAACGAACCTCATCCATCAAATCTATTCAGTCTGTCAGCGGTTCTCCACCGGCAGACGTTCCAAGCCATTTCCTCTGCGCGCCCTGTTTTTACCAAACTCACCCACGTCTGCTCTCTGGTGTGATGCTGTGATTGACACAGAGACTGCTTTAGCGCCGAGTGTAATGGGACAGAGAGAAAGGCAATTAAAACTCTTTTTGTCTGCTCCTTTCAAAAGGTCATCTGATTACATACAGTACGTTTAAACTTGACTTTTTCCACACTCAGAAACACTGATATAGTGAGTGTGAGTTTTCACTAAATACTATTACATGACTGAGTATTGCAAAATCTTACATAAAAACAGATGTTTATCTGCTTGTTTTTTTATATTATATATAAAATCATTAAAAATCTATATTTTTTCTAATTAATCAAATGAGGCAGAGGCAAATCAGTGAATTCATGAATTATTAAGCTTACTGATTATATAACAAAATGTAGTTAAAGATACATGTTCACAAAATATTTTTGTTTTAATAAAAGTTATTTTAATTGAAGATTCATTTAATTGTTAAAAATATAAAAATTGTGTATTTAAAATGTATAATAAATAAAAAATATATATAAATTATAATTTGTATTATATGTTTTTAAAATGATCATTGCAGTATCAACGGCATTTTATTTGTTATACTGACAACTTTGGTTTTATTTTACTAACTTTATTTATTTACTTATTTATTTTACTAACTTTTATTAGGACTTTTTTCCATGGAAACTTTTAATAAGCATTCAAAATGTATTATTTTATTTACAGTCTACAAAAGAGAACTTCAAGTACTTCCTTCAAAGTCAACTTGACATGAACATAAATATGTCTGCTTTTTTCCCTTTAGATGTGGTATAAAATACCTACAGATGCAACAGAAACATCTGGATCAGGTTTGCATTATCTTCTGTCACATGCTATTATATTGTAAACACTGAATCAGGATTACTCATTTAATAGAATAATCAAATAGTTGTAATCTTGTTCAGAAGAAAATACAATACTACCTTATCTTAAAAATGGTTATGATCTGCTCGAGCAAAACTCTTTTGTAATCAGCAGCCCAAAATGACTAAGAAACAAGTGCTTTTTTTCATTCATAAATATGTTGCAAGGAGCTTAATTATGTTACAAAATTCATAAAGACTGTACCAAGTTTAAAATAAAATGTATTTTATATAGAGTGTTTAAAAATCCACTTCAGTTGTGAGGTGCCTTTCTTATTATTGAGATAATCGTGTGTCTCTGAGCAGTGTTTGGGATTTCTATATCAGTACAGCTTAAAAAAAATGACCAATAGATTGAGTGAAAAAAAATCAGGCCCGAAATGCATTGAATTTCAGTGTGTTCATGCTGAAAAACTGAAAAAAGTCCCTGATTTGAGTTTCGTGATGTTTTGTGACAGAGGAGTTACTTGAGGTGAAGACGACAAGGACTTTCTCAAGACAGCTTCAATTCTGACCTTTTCAATTCTGTCTCCTGCATTTACAAGAGCAGTTCAGAGAAGAAATAATCATTCTGTCATCATTCATTCACCCTCATGCCATTCTAAAGCCTCATTATCTTTCTTATATTCTCTGAAACAAGACATCAAGCATCTGGATTCTGTTGCATAAGGAAAGCCAACGGTGATTTATACTTTTTTTAAAGACAAAAAGCATCTAAATTAAAATTATAGTTTGATTGACAAACAGACTTATTTTGTGACTGAATGCAATAGATTTTTAAATAAAGAACGTACTGTAAATTTCAGTTTTTTCCTTCATGCCGAGCATCATATGAGCTTCGTCCACTTTATTGAACGGAGAAAAGCAGCTCAGACATTCCTCTCTGTTTTTTCAAAATAAAAAAACTAATTTGGAATCAATGGTGTGAAGGTGAATAGATGATGACAGCTTGTTCTTTTTTCGTTGAATTATTCCTTTTAACAACATTTAGTATTGTAGCCCTGACAGAATGTTGTAGTTAATCAAAGTAATAAATCTCAAAGTCAAAGGATCAGATAAAATTTTTATGCACTTCTGCATGCAAAAGTTCCCATAATATAATATTAAATGTCAGATGGGCTCTGAATCCAATATTAAGGTAGACATTCTATTAAAAATAAAATAAAAAATTGTATTTTGTCTTGCTCAGAGGAACTGCAGCAAGAATTATATATTCTTAAAAACTGAAAATATAAAAAGGGCAGAAGGACTCGATCAATGAAATTGTATCTTGAGCTACTTCTGACCAATCCACAAGCTTTGACTGTGTTTGGCCCTTGCATAGAGCCCCAGACCGAGGTCGGTTGATGGTCATTTTGTGCTTCTTCCATTATCGAACAATTGCACCAACAGTTGTCACCTTCTCTCCCAGCTTCTTACTAATGGTTTTGTAGCCTGTTTTGTGAAGGTCTACAATTTTGTCTCTGACATCCTTGGACAGCTCTTTGGTCTTTCCCATGTTGGAGAGTTTGGAGTCTGCTTGATTAATTCTGTGGACAGGTGTCTTTTATACAGGTGACTAGTTAAGACAGGTGCGTTTAATGAGGGTGTCTAATTAAGCAGGAGTGTCTAACCACTCTGTGGGAGCCAGAACTCTTAATGGTTGGTACACTTCAAATACTTATTTCACTCAATGAAATGCAAATGAGTTTCTATCTTTTATTTAAAGTTATTTTTTAAATTTTCCTTTTGTTGTGCTATCTGTCACTAATAAAATATACATACCATTAAAATGATACTGTTCTGAGACTTTTCATTTCTTTGGAAAAACTTACAAAATTAGCGAGGGGGTCAAATAATTATTTCCGATCACAACATCGGGAGATGGGTTTTCATCTGGCAAGGATGAAGATTTGGTTGGACTGCCACCTTCGGGTGCTGCAGCCAGAGCCAAGTCCGACTCGGAGATGCTTGCCATGCTCGCTCGGACGGCTGAGAGCATCAGGTTGGAGGTGTCAAAACCTTCCCTGAGGTGCATGAGGAGCTGACGAAGTCGTGGATGGCTCCTTTTACAGCCTGCAGCCACTCGTCATCCTCCTCCGTCCTCACCACTTTTGATAAAGGAGCATTCCCCAGGTTGACCATGCAGCCACATTGCACTTGTGCCTGCAGAGCACCGCCACCTGGAGGATTCGCCCTTGCCTCCCGCCTGGTCCCTGTAGAGCCATGGCAGCTTTCGTTGCCAGAGCCTACAGTGCGGCTTGGCAGGCTGCCTCCACGCTCCACGCTATGGTTATCTTGCAGGTACACCAAGCAAAGGCGTTAAAGGAGCTAGTCGTGGGTAAGTCCAACCCGGGGTTGATGCAGGAGCTGCGTTCGGTGATCGACCTCGCTCTCCGGGTGACGAAGGTCACGGCATGGTCCCTCGGGAAGGCGATGTCCGCACTTGTGGCTCAAGACAAGAGTGCTAATATGGCTCAGCCTGGCTGAAATCAAGGACACCGAGAAAGTTTGCTTTCTCAATTGCCCCGATCACTCAGGCTGGCCTATTCGGCGACACTGTGGAGAATTTTGCACAGCAGTTCTTCGTGGTGCAGAGACAGACCGAGGCCATCCAGCACATCCTGCCCCGGCGCGACCCTCCAGCTGCCACCTGTCCGCCACGTGGCCAGTCTCGGTTGTCTCGTCGCCGAGGGCACCCCCGTACTGTGCCGGCACCTCCGCCGAGTGCTGAGACTATGTTGAGGCCTCGGCGTAGAGCTCCGCTCAGAAGGGCGCCGCCATCCACATCTCCAGTCGGTGCTTAGCCCTTCATAAAGACTGCTTACCAACCCAGAGACGGGCGGCCCAGAGAGGCGATACCGTGTCTTGGGAGGCAGTGACCACACCGCTCCCTCCTCCAGAGGAGGGCCAGGTGGAGAATCTTTGGGTTCCATTTGTTTGCTTTCTGCCACAGACCTCAGGGCCAGTGGTACACAAAAGGTCAAAGATGGAACAGTCTTGTCCCTCTCTGGTCCCAGGTGCGTGTTGCACGATAGTGAGCAGTCAACAGGCTCTCCCTTTCCCCACAAGTCTTTACGGAGGTCGTGGAGGGCACCCTTGCCCCGTTAAGGGAAGTGGGCATCCGGATCCTCAATTACCTCGATGATTGGCTCATCATGGCCCATTCACGAGAAGCAGTTGTGCGATCACAGGGAGCTGGTGCTTCAGCACCTCAGCCGGTTGGGGTTACAGGTCAACTGGGAAAAGAGCCATCTCTCTTCCGTGCAGAGAATCTCTTTTCTCTGTGTTGACTTAAACTCGGTGAGCATGACAGCGCGCCTCACAGAGGAACGCGCTCGGTCAGTGCTGGCCTGCCTGAGTTTCCTCGAAGGCAGGAGAGTGGTGCCACTGAAGCAATTTCAGAGGCTCCTGGGGCATATGGCTTCCACAGCTGCTATGACGCTTCTTCTGTCGTCATGACAGATGCTTCCAGTCGGGGCAGGGGCGCTGTATGCAACGGGCAGGCAGCTTTGGGGCTCTGAACAGGGCCCTAGCTGCTTTGGCATATCAATTGCCCAGAGCTGGTGGCAGTGCACTTGGCCCTGCAGCGGTTCCGGCCGCTACTGCAGGACCAGCACGTGTTGGTCCGGACAGACAACACTGCGACTGTGGCGTAGATCAACCGGGAGGGGGGTATACGGTCACGTCGCATGTACCAGCTCGCCCGCCGTTTCCTCCTTTGAAGCCAGCACCAGTTCAAATCCCTGTGTGCTGTTCACATCCCAGAGAAGCTCAATCGTGCAGCCGTACCCGGGAGAGTGGCATCTCTTCCCAAGACGGTTCAGCTGATCTGGAGTCGATTTGGGGAAGCAGAGGTAGACCAGTTTGCCTCTCGCGAATCCTCCCACTGCCAGTGGTTTTATTCCCACACCGAGGGGACCCTCGGCACCGATGCACTGGCACACAGCTGGCCGCAAGGCCTACACAAGTATGCTCCCTACACAAGAAACAGGTCATGCTGCGTGCTCACTCCACTAGGGGTGTAGCGTCCTTCCATGCTTTGGCACACGGGGCCTCGCTGGCAGATATTTGTCGAGCTGCAGGCTGGGTGACACCAATTACAATTTCCGGGTTGTACCGGTCTCTTCCTCTCTGTTGCAAAACAGATAAGATTAGACCTCTTGGTGTCCTGCTTGCTGCGCCATTCCCCCTAAAAAGGGATGTGAGCGCCCTTATACTCCCAGTAGTGTCTCTTGTTGCGGACCCTGGTCGAGCATCCTCCAAGCACCCATGGTGTTCAGACTGAGGTGAAGCAGTCTGACGCTAGGCCCAGTATCCAGGCGTTGCTAAGCCCCAAAGGTCAGCCCCTTTATTGGGATAGGTGGCCACATGCATGATTCCCCAGGTAATCTCTTGCGAAGGTATTCCACGAGAAAGTTTCCCAGATCGTAAACTCGTGTCTTCCCTCAGCTCGTCTATGTGTGACTAGTCTTTCCCCCTACGGGTGGAACTAGCCCATAGGCATGATTGCGTATGTGACCGTACCCAGTGGGTCATTCCATACTGCATACTGCACACTACCTCCCTTCGGGCAGGGTGCGGTTCTCTGTAGCGCCGTTCTATGGAAGGAGCGCTTCCCCCTCGATCCGCCAAACTGTAACAACAAAAAGGAGGATCTGAAGCAGTCCTCATGAAGGTCAAAATCTCTTCTCTAGAGTTTAAAATACTCTCTAGTTCAGGAACGCACAGTTTGGCTCCCTCCAGGCGCAAAGGACTTCCGTTGGTCCCTAGGGGTACCTCGGTCAAGGTTACGACCTTGCACAGCAATCGTCCCCGACGATTAGCTGTCGGTCGTGAGGGGGGTCTTGGCCATGGCGCTTTCCACATGGACCCTAGTCTGTCATCACGACATAAGGTCAGAGTGACTGACATACAGGGAATGTCTAGGTTACCTATTGTAACCCCTGTTCCCTGATGGAGGGAACCATCGCCTCGAACCCCATTGCTGGGGGCCCAGAGGGCCTGGCTCTCGGCTCCTCAGCAATATCTGAAGAGTGGATGCAGCTGCAGCCTATTTAGCTTAGCCTATTTTGGCTTAGCATGCAAATTCCACTAGCCATTCAGAATGAATTCTGATTGGCGTTTTCTCTCTATCAGAGCGAATCACGGCTCCCAAGTAATGACCCCAGTCTGTCATCACGACATAACGTCTTTGTTCCCTCCATCAGGGAATGGGGGTTACAATAGGTAACCTAGACGTTCTTCTCAGACAAAAAGGTCTAGATGATCTAGTCTATATTAACTAGAAGATGATATATGTGACATATCAATGTAAGAGATTAATTAGGATTTCGTCATTTACACCATTTCCTTTTTTCCTTTCTTGATCTTTGTTAAAAAACAACAATAAATGTATAAAAAATGCTGCTAACAACGTCTGGTGCATTTGCACTGCTATTCCCAACAGGGGCTCCATACCAAAAAAGAATACAGATTCGTGACAGATTTGTACTTTTCAAACACTGCCATTCATTTTCAGCATCCAAGCTCCTTGAATGATTGCACACAGATTTAGTTTCTCCAGTTTTTGGTGTCCGTGGACGTGCAGAAGCCGTTCAGCTTTTACGGCAGATGGACTCTGTCTTTGATCCTTACTCACAGACATAAAGCGTCGGAACGCTGGCCTGCGTGATGTTCCCTGTAGTCTTTGATCTATTCAATGCCAGATTCTTGCTTTTTTCCCTGCAGCTAAGCATTTTAAATGCGAAGCCTCTTGAACGCCTGTGAAAAAGATCCTCCTGTAATGACCCAACGGGACGACTTCGACACCGAATATACTAATATATATCCCAAATCACATGTTCCTGGAGTTAATCTGCAGCGCCCCGGGTGCTTAGCGGACACGCCTCGGTGTTTCAGTAATTATGTAAAAACTCCTCTTCCATTCACGATGACTCAGTCACAACAGGAGATTTAGAGTTTCTCCTTCACTTTAATACACACACGCCACTTTCATCTTCCACCCAGAATGCACGCACCTGTCAAAAGCCACGGAGTACGGGCCTTTAAAAACTGCTTGTTGTGGCATTTCTTATTTATTTAGCCTAAAAACAGATCTGCCTTTAGGCACACAGAGTGTTATGCAGGCTGGCCTGGATATATTGTTTTAGATTATTTTTGCTCATCGCTTGTACTTCTGTGAGTCTCAAGGGCGCTTAATTTCTTTGAAATCCTAACTAGAGCGACCTTAAAAACGTTTGGCTGGAGCTCTCAAGAGCTGCTTTTGCCAGAACATTTTATCTTCTTGGCCTCTATTAAACTCCGGCATATTTAGATGGGAGTCAAGAAAACTTCAAGTCTCACGACAAAGACTTTATCAGAGCTAAACTTGAAGCGATAAGAGGCTTAGATCTCAAGGTTTATTGGCAGTAAAACAGAACAGACTTTAGGTTGATCTAAAGAGGTTCACTAAAGCAAGGATCTGGCTTATTTGTATAGTGTGTTTCTCCTGTATCCTGTATCCTTTTTTCTTAAAGCTGAAGTAAGCCTATCAACACCTTACTGTACATCAGGGTTATTATAGTTAACTAAAATCATTACAAGATTACACTTTAAATTAAAATACTAAATAAATTGTTAACTGAAACAAAATATAACACTTAATCTTTTTTCAGTTTAGCTTGTTTTTATCTTCAAAGTTTACAAAAAAATTAAAATATAATTATGTTGGCCATAATGCAATATATTTGTTTGCCATTGATTATGTTTGGCAAATAAGAATGTTTATCACAAATGGTCATGTGCTACTCCCTTTGATAGAACTAACAAAAGATAAACACACATTTTGATTTAGCGCTGGTGGTTATTCATTTTGGACATAACATCAGCCCCAAAGTCTTACAAGATACAAGCTGAAACCAACAGGCCTAAACTGCCTCTTCCTCATTCTCACACTCCCATTCTGTTGAACCGGTTGATGCTTGACCCTGTTTTAATGATTTGTTTTGGCTCAATCCTGTCCCTCAGTTAATGTAAATCTGTGTGAATTTCATCAGTCGGAGTGAGGCGATTCCCAAACAAACACTCCAGCAAAACCTAAACAATTTTTATAAAAGTAAACCTGTCAGAAGTAACTATTTACATTGCACTTTTTATGGAAAGCTGACCAGCAGGTGTGTTTTTACAATCTGAAGTGCTGTTATTTCTGGTTTTCCTGTGACGTAATGCTTGTTCATGGCATTCACAGTCACATTATTTGGAAAAATAGCTGGTCAAACTCTCGATGCATTTCAAGCCAAAGCTGCTGAATCGCTGCTCACGAGGGCATATGTAATACCTGGAGATGTTTATCTGCCAGCATTCACAGAAATACGTGACCCGCGTGCTGCTGTCTCTGCTGATATGGGGACGCTATTTTGAAGATAACATTTTGCTTCGATTAGCTGATGGCAGGGAACACACAGATAGGAAGAAATATAAACACATACTTAGAGTATTAGGGGCAAACTATGTGTTTAACCAGACAAACTTTAATTTTAATTATTTTTAATTCATGCATTGGGCAGTTGCTTTTATATAAAGCAATTTGCATTGCAATCAAAGTTAAAGGAACACTCCACTTTTTTTGGAAATAGGCTCATTTTCCAACATCCCTAGAGTAATACAGATGTGTTTTAC
>JAUCNO010000585.1:876420-888839 GCA_032353835.1 Enteromius viviparus | reverse complement strand
CTTGTGTGTTTATTTGGTGAGTTTGGTAATTAATTAATTAAAAGTATATAAATAGGGAGCTGAACTCGTTTAAAAAACGTAACCATGGCGTGTCCTTTCACAGATGAGGTGGTGGATGAAGGAGCTATAGTCCAACGGAGGGCATTTCAAAGAGAGCGAACTTTCAGAGACAGCTCAGACCCATTGTCTTTTAATGTCAGCTACCTGTATGAACAATATAGGTTCTCAAGAGATGGAATTGCATATCTTTGTAGATTACTAATCCCACACATTGCAAATAATACACGTCGCAACAGAGCGCTCACAGTCCCATAGACGGTGTGCATTGCACTTCACTTTTTTTGCCAGTGGAACATTTTTGTACACCGTTGGAGATGCAGTGAATATCAACAAAGCATCAGTTTGCCGCTCTGTATGAACTGTGTACCTTTGTTTAAAAAGACTACTCAATGTGTTCAACACATTCCCTGGCCACAAAGCAAATCGTACCATTAAAAACATGTCTTTTATGGAATAGCTGGTAAATTCAAACATCACAGGACCACACATTGAGCGGCCGCGAGGCTTATCGGAATTAGTGACGTTACTCTATTCTTCGCGAAAAGTGGATCATTAATTTTACAACCCCTCTTCCTCATACGTCCAACCAATATTTATATCAGTTGCTCACACTCTGTATCTTTGTCATGGTTAGCTTATACTGCAGAACATTTATGGTCACAAATAAAAAAACTATTTGATTTGTTTTTTTGTTCAAATGAACCAATCAGGTTGTCAATTTAAAATAAATGAGGCCCTTCCACATTATGGATATTTCTCTACAGTTTACTTATTTTTGTGTCCGTTAAGCAAGACAGTTGGGTTTTTGTATTTATTATGTTATGTGTGTTTATGTTCAAGTCAGTTTGGGTGGGTTTGGTTCATTTGCAGCCCTGTTATAAAAAAAGTGTAACTGTTACCGTCAATGAGAGAGATGTGTCATAGAGGCGCTTATTAAAACGGGGGTGGGCAATCATGCTTAGAAATTGTGTTGTGAATTTTAGTGCCCTTGGTGACACATATTCAAAGTTGATTAAGTATTTTAAATAGTTTACACCACTACTTTGAGACGATCAGCAATTTCCTGCCATCCTTTCTCTCTTGCGTTATTTATTGCCGCTGTATTGCCTTTTTGGTGGTTTCCAATAGCAAACGCTGTTCCATTGCCGTGAACATTGCTGCTCTTTCTTTCCCTTTTGTTGCCATGGTAGCCCACAGTAAACTGATTGACCCATGCTCGATTTTTCAGTACTTTTAAACAATGGCTGCACGCACAGTTCTCTAGACTTTTTAAACCTGACTCAAATTAGTAGGATCTCATGATCCTCAACTTACTTTTATGGAACCAATTTAAGCGCGGATGTTTAGCTCGGCTCATTCAAATCAGGTTTTGGACTTTTATCCCCGCTTTTCTAAGCAGCTTTTATGGAACAGCCCCCTGGTCCAGGATCAGCACTAACCGAAAGCACACAATCACCTGATTATTGACACCTGTTTGTCATCAGCTGCTCTCCATAAAGGATCGCTCAGCCAGACATTCAATGACTGAGCTCAAGGTTAGACGCCGTTTCTGACCTGAACCTGTAACTTACCTGCCTGGATCACTGAATGAAATCCTATGGAACATGGGTGGCTTAAAAGACTTCCTTACCTGTTACTTACCTGTGAGAATCTGCCTCTATGCTCCATTCCTGTGAATTACTTACCTGATCACTTACCAGCGGAGATCCTGCTTTAATTTTAAATTTTAAACTTAAAGTTTTTTATTTTTATTTTTTTTTACTGCATTTTGAATCAAATAAATGCAGCCTTGGTGAGAAGAGCATGATCTTTGAGTCTCTGCCAAATATAAAAATACAGTATGAAATGAAGCTTTGATTATTAATAATTTATAATGTCCTCGGGTGCATTACAAATATCTTCCTCATGCACTTCTCAACCTAATAACATCCTCTGAATTAATGGCATAATGAATATTTTCCTCAACTCTCACTGCACGCATGACATGGTAAATAAAACAAATAGAAATACCCGTAGGGAACACAATTCTAATATAGACTCTAATGCAGACAAACCCGTGATAACACAGCTCTTTAAACAACAGTGATTGTGGATGGACTCTGTCTGTGCACGTGTTGTTTGTTTTAGTTCACAAACGTTTAAAACAAGGCCCGTTTCTGAGAGCAGACATTCATGAGATGGAGTTTGGTCCTCCATTGCACATGAAGAAAATTTTTTAAAATCTAGAATCTAGAAAATCTAAATGCATAGACATGCGTGTATATGTATATATATGTGTGTGTGTGTATGTCTAAATGTTTTTATGTGTTTCTATGGCAACTATTTCAACGCCAAAGACCTCACGTGCTCCTGAATTCATACAAGCTTTGAACTTGGACCAGCGACAGATGTACCACGTGACCACCGTCAGGTGCATTTTGGTGCTAATTAGGCGCTTCCTGTGAGTCCGACAGTATGGAAAGTTAATACTGCGTCTAAAATCGCAAAACTACATTTAAAATTGAACGTTCTACCCGACCGTTAAAAAGTACGTTCTATATAGCATTAATGAGGGTAGTATGAATGGAATTCGGACATACTATGCCATATTGATGTTGTCACGTGTCATTTAGATTGTGTTCCATTCATTTTTCGAAAATGACATCTCCTCTCCCGGGGCCTTATGGGATAGCAAAGTGTTCATGGTATGCCTACTATAGAATTCGGCTGGAAGCAGTAGGTCATCCTGGAACTTCTTACCTACTGAATTTCGAACGCTATGAAATCAGACATACTACTCGCCTCGCATACTGTTTTTTGCCTACTAAATAGTAGGAAAGTAAGCAATTTCGGATTCAGCATATGAGTAAAATGTCACGTGTTGTCATCTCAGAATTACGAAATGGTGTGAACTCAGCATAAGCATTCTACAATGATATCTGAAGATCGTGTGACACTGAAAACTCTAGTAATTTTGCTGAAAATTCAGCTTTAATCACAAAAATAAATTAGTTTTTAACAGATATTCACATTGAAAACAGTTATTTTAAACTGAAATAATATTTCAAATTTTTACCGCACTTTTGATCAAGTAAATGCAGCCTTGGCAAGAAAAGACTTCTTTCAAAACAAATAATCTTGCAAAGCCTTTGAATGTCTATGTTCGTTTTAGCAGAGAGCATTAAAAGCATGATGAAATTACATTAAACGTTTAATAAACAAACATACACAGTAAATAAAATCATTCATTCATGATGTCTATTTGTGAGATAAACTGAAAAGCTTTTCTCATTTTCCAGCTGAATTTTCAAGGCTGTGTAATTCATCAGGCTCATAACCTTTCAGTCTTTATGTAGTTACTATGTTTTAAAGCACAGCAAGATTTTCAAACTCCAACTGCGTTTCAGAACAAAAGTCTCAAGTAACGTTCACCACAGACCTCCGTTTACTCACAAACTGAAAAGTGCGACTCGAGGGAAGCTCTGACTCAGATGCTAATTTCTTGTCAGAAATGTGCTGGCTTTCCAGCGGCTTTGGTGCCTTCATTTGTCATTCATAGTGTGTCTTACGAGATAATGTGTGTCTGTGTTTCCAGCCAAGGCTTTTTCCTTGAGGAAGAGAGACTAATTACCTGGAATTGGGAATGAAAGCATTGTCAAGATACACTTTTACAAATTATGCGAGTTTGTGACTCCAGACTGGAAGCCGAGGGTTATGAGACACATGAAGCTAGCGCAGGAAATCAGTTCTGGTTGTGTAATGATGTAATCGACCAATCAAACATTTTGATACTATGTTTTAAGGACATTTTTAATCAATGTTAGTTAATATAGTTCACTTAAACTGACTAATTTTGTTATTTGACATAAAATATATAAACTATATAAATATATATAATTTAGTTTACATTGATACACTAAAATAACACAGCTAGTGAGTCTTTCACCAAGAACAAATTAAAACTATTATTTTTTAATAAAAAAAAATTATAGTGAAATAGAAATAGAAAGTTACACATTGTTTTTGATCAAACATAGATCACATTATTATAATTTAAAATAACATTTAAGTATCATTGTTTAGATTTTATTATTCATCTATTAAATTAATTTTCATACATTTTTCAGTCTGATGTGGAAAAGTAATACAAAACAAATTACATTATGAACCAAAAAGACAATTTAGTTTGACTTGTATGTTCCCATGATATATATTATATAGAACCACGAATGCTTAACAGTTTTAGTTTTTCTCAGTCGCTTTGGTGCATTTCTCACAACAGTATTTAAATTTGCACAAAAGTTAACAACAGTTTGCACAACATTTCTCAAAACTATTAGTGCAAACTGCAAAACGTAGTTGATAACCTGCAATAGCGTGTCACTTGCTCAAACGCGGCTCAACGCGGCTCATTTTAAGTGTAAGCACCTCAGGGTAAAAAACTTTGTTTGTTGTGATTAAATTACACTTGTTTCACACACTCTAAATAAACGGAGGACTTATTGAAAGTTTAAATTTGTGATTTAAAGTTTAAATTTAAAGTTGTGACGACGCGTGACACGTGACAACATCAATATGGCGGATGTAGTATGTCCGAATTCCATTCATACTACTCACATTCATACTATATGGAACGTACTGTTTTAATGGTCGAGTAGTACGTTCAGTTTTAAATGTAGTACCTACTTAAGCAGTATGCGATTTCGGACGCAGCATGATAGTGAACGTCTGAGAGTGCAGGTGCAAGTCTGCAGCCAGACCCTTCTCAAATTAGCAGCTATTAGCACAATCATTCAGGTTACACACGGCTGCCAGCAATCAATAAACCAATTAACATTCAGACAGTAAATTCATTAAAGCTGTTTAGCAAGAGGTTTTGAAGTAAATATGTAAGGAGATGGATAGTGCCAGTGGCGTTGATGTATTTATACCACTGCCAGTCTTTATCATCATCATCATCTCTTAGAGTAGTTTAACATCTTCATCTGTGTTGATGTACATTTGACTCTAGAAAGTGACACCTTTATTAAAGTGGCCCCGAATCATGGCTGAAGCTTGTTAAATACTGGATGCTTGACTTGATGTTAAAGCTGTCGAGTGCAATTTTACTAACATTTAATATTTCATGATCATTTGTTCTGAAGTGACCTGCTCGGCTGAATGAAAAACAGTGTACAGTAAATCTGTGCTGAAGCAGACAGTAAATAGTCAGTAAACTTTTACTGTGCCACCATTTGGCATCTTGTGTCACTACAACATCCACCACAGATGGAAAAACAAAGATCAAGGCCTTCTGGGCAATGTGAATGCTCAAATTATTATTAGTATCAATAATTATTAAAATTATGATGAATTATATACAAGTTTTGAAACATTTAAATTTATATTATTTTTAATTATTAAACATATAGCTAAGTGCTCTATTATTTCTTTTAATGTTTTAACTTCAATATACATTTATATTTTTTAATGAATTTTAGCCATTTTATTATATAATTAACTATAACGATTATTTTTTAAAAATCTTTTTAACATTAAGAAATATAAAGTATTAATTCGAAATAAAAAAAAAATGTTTTTCATGTTTTTGATTTAATTTATATTAAATTCATATAATTTGTTGTTTTTATTGCATAAATAATTATATTTAAGAATTATTATTCTTAAAATATTTTATTATTTTATTTAAATATAGCTTTACAATGATCATTTAAAAAAATAATTGAATTATATGTAAATATTTAAATATACATATTTTGTATAAAATATATCATTGTTATTAATTCCATTTAACCAGGTACCATATCTTATCTTATTACCGATAAAGTAGGTTTTCCAGTCTGCTGTGACAGATAACAATGTGTGTGACTAATTTAGAGATTTCACTCCGATTATACTCACAACTTTAATAATTGTATTCACTTCAGTGGCCTCTCCAGCCCTATATAAAACTCAAAAACAAACTTCTCCGAGAAGGTTTTTATTCATAAGATCTCGAGTTCTACAAATATAGACTTTTAGATTACAAAATCAAATTATTTACAAACTCATTGTCTATCTTTTAAGTAGTTATTTTCACACATATTCTGCAGGAACAATAACAAATGACATCTGTTGTTTTTCTTTCCCCAAGCATTAAATGTATGATGCATGATATTACCCAGAATGTCCAAGATGCTCTTTTCCACACAGTCAAAGTGAATGAGGACGGATGCAGATGAGCTCCAAAAGTATCATAAAGCATTGCATTTAGGTCATGAGTCTCACAAACGATCATTTTTAATGCTTCTGGTATCTTTTGTAGCATTTTAAATACAGAACCTGAAGTTATGTGTTTCAAATCAGAGTCAGACAAGGACACGTGGGTTAGTTCATCTCTCAGTTCCTGGGTGAAATAGTTTCTTTTGTGGTGTGATGCAACATTTAGCTGTGTTTAGCCAGGAAGTTGGACAGGAAGTGGCTGTGTTTTGTCTTTCAGCTTGTTCTGGAGACATGAAGGCTGTGTCTGCGCATTGATCGGTGTTTCGTCAGTCGTCTGGTTCGGTCACGCACTGCTCTACGATCTCCCGCAGGTTGGGGTTCTCCATAGCAGCCGCCACACGCTCCTTATCATTGATCTGCTTGTTAACTGAGAGAAAAACACACAGAAAAACAGTTCAGAGACCAACTCCACCCACAGTTGCATCATTTGCCATAATTATGTTATAATATACAATAAAATATTCTATATAGTTTATATACATTATACACGTGACCCTGGACCACAAAACCAGTCTAAAGGGTCAATTTTGCTTTTAATTGAGATTTATACATAATCTTAAAACTAATTGATCTCCCCATTGATGTATGTTTTTTTGGGATCGGATGATATTTGCTGAGATAAAACTATTTTAAAATCTATCTGAGGGCGCAAAACAATCTAAACATTGAGATAATCACCTTTAAAGTTATCTAAATGATAAATAGTTATTAGTGGTGTCCAAACAATTAATTAAAATTAAAAAGTTTTTTGTTTGCATAATATGTCTGTGTTTACCATGTGTATTTATTATGTATATATAAATACAAACATATGCATGCATATAATCAAGAAAAACATTGTTTGTATATTAAATATATTTATATATAATATACAATACATGAATAGAAATGTATAAATGTATATACATGTAGATACTTATGTATTCATGTACACATAATTAATATGCACACAGTATATTATGTAAACGCACATTTTTATTCTAACGATTGATTGTTTGACTACTAAAAATTATATATAATAGCGACGCAATAAATGACTTAATACTAATGGTCAGCTACTATCTAGTTAAAAGTTGTTATCAGGAAGCAGCAGATCACTTATGGGTCAAGTGTGAAGCATCCGTTGCGGCAGCGCTCTGACACATTTAGAAACGCATGGGCTCAAGCTTGTGTTCATTCACTCCAGAACATTTGAGCCCGAGGGCTGTTTGAACATTTAAAAAGGCAGGAAATGTTGTAATGAACACTCACTATCCTCCTCGGTTGAGTGCGTTCCCTCAGTTATGTAAATCTCCAGCTGGAAGGGAAAGAAAAAGCGATCAGAGGCCAGAAAAAAGACACCGTAAAGAGACACAAAACATCACAGAGAAACAGAAAGCAGGCCAGACAATCGCTTCTGCTTTCATTTGACGGCCTTTCATCAACGTCACAGCTCATTAAAAACCTTCACTCTCCTAAAAACAACCTCCAAACACCCGGGGAATCAAGAGTGAAGGTGAGCTTTAATGATGAGGACGTACCTTGTGCTTGAACGGCAGGCAGCGCTGGAGCTTGACTTGTAAGCACAGACCTGCAGGGAGAGGAAATAGGAGTTTAATTAGCCGTCCGCTGTTAGTTAAGCCCTCAGGAGATCAAGAGGCCGAGGTAAAGCACGAATAATGAGGGAATATTTACAGGTCTGTGTGACCGATAGGGGTTAATTAAACTCTCCACGAGAAACAACAAGTGCACCTCAAGTCCAGTTCTGAGCTCAAGAAATTACAATGAAGTCCTTTTCATTTTCACGGCATTCACAGACAAATTTGTCACTAAAAGCAGGAAAGGTCAAAGAAAACGATAGCAATACAGCTTGTGCAACATTCTGCAGTGAATTTAGATTCATTTTTACTATTGTTCTGATAAGTTATTGTCCTAATAATGTTAATAGAAATGTGTTTGTTTTAGTCTGATGTTTATTGGTCTTTGTTTCTTTTAGAATGGAAAGAACATTCAAAAGTAACACCGTTTCAATAAGATCAGATTGAATGCTCTATTTTTCTCTTTTTTTGAGAATCAATTTCTGTCTAATAATAATTTTGAATATATTTATTTCTATGAGATATTTCAGGGTATACATATTCTAACAAAATATTGTTGCAAAATGTCAGCTTTTTTTTTTTTTTACAGTTCACTGTTATATTTATTTTCATATATATAATATACACACACAGTACTGTATGTAGATATATATATATATTTTTTTTACTATTGTTCTGGTAAGGTAATACTAATATTCATGTAGTGTTTTTTTATGTTTTAGTTGGATGTTAGGATGCATGTTTTGCCATGTTTCTGCTTTTTTTGAACAATCGAAAGTAACACTTCCTTAATGTTTGCAAAATGATCAGATGGAATCTAATTCATTTGTTCAATAGTTAAATCTAATTAATAGCCAATATATCAGCCTTGGTGATATCAGTCGACCACTGGACAAAATATTTCAAAGTTAAACTACGATTCTGTACACACACATTATAAAACAATAACTGACTGCCCATGATCTCTATAGCCTGCACACACATCATGCTGCTGCTGCTTAAAAAAAGTCTGATCAGACGTAGCTCTTGGAGGGAAAAGTTTTCAGAAGCACAACATCCCATGATGCCAATCAATAACGCTTCTGATTAGCAATGTAGATCGATGACTGAATCACTGCAGGATGAAAGCTGTATGTTTGAGGAATACATGCCCAGCCTCTAAATTAAAAGAAATAAAGTGACATATTTACATCAAGATGATAAATGTTTGGCTAGGCTTTCTCAGTAACATGCAGCTGAAAAATATGTCATTTTGCATTATTCATTTTGTTACATAAAAGTATATATATACAGTGGGATGCGTAAGTTTGGGCAACCTTGTTAATCTTCATGAGTTCCCTGTTTAAATTGTTGGTTGTTACAATAAAAAAAGTGTCAGTTAAATATATCTTATTTTGGCTTGGTAAGCTCAGTGACCCCTGACCTCCATATCATATCACCTTTCAGGTCTTCACAGGTTCGGAATCTGGGTGTCCTGTTAGAGGACTCATTAAAACTTTACATACAGGTCTCGGCCGTGATCGGTTCTAGCCTTTTTATCAGCTGCGCATGCTTGCAAAAATTAAACCTTATCTCACCGACAAGACCCTGGAGATCCCAAATCCCAAAATAACCATCTTCAAATGGTCCCGAACGCAGCTGCAAAATTTCTTTTAAAAAAGAAAAAAATGGATCATGTGATTCCACTTCTAAAGTCCCTTCATTGGTTGCCTGTTCAATTCAGAATACATTTTAAAAGGATCCTGTGATCAGAACCTTCTCTTAATTCCACACTCAAGCGTAATGGGGACCGTGCTTTCTGCAAAAGGAGGAGCTACGAAACATTGATTCATTTATTTTTTCATTGTACCAACCAACGATTTATAAAGGAAAATCATAAAGATTATCAAGGCTGCCCAAACTTTTGTTAAATAAATATATTAATTTTATTAATCATTTAATTTATGATATGGACTATATATATATATACTATATATATATATATATATATAAATAAATGTTCTATAATATAGTTAATGTTCTAATAACAATGTGTGTGTGTATATATATATATATATATATATATATATATCACTTGCATCGTGTGTTACTATTATTATATACAATAAATCATAATATTCTATATTATATTAATACTTTATATAGAAAGACATACTTATACATTTTGTTTTGTTCTTCCTTTAATTACATTTTTATAAAAATAATTCCTTTATAGGCCGCATTTTCTTAAATGAAAATATTATTAAATGCTAATAATTTCAATAAACATAATTTGTCTTGATTCTGAAATGTGGCGCATTCTGACATTCACCTTTTAATGCATGCTGTGAATTGAAATTATTAATAAGTTTAATTATTTATTCATAAGGTCCGCTGTTAACATTCAAACAGTGAAGCTGCACGTGATCTGATCGTTAGACACACATAGTCAACTACTTCTGTTAACGTGTTTGTTTGTTGACTAATTCACTGAATGCAGTCAGGCTTGTTCTCTATTGTCTGTTCTGCTATCTGTGAAGTGCAGTGATGTTCGTCTGAGGTCATGTGACTCTTTCATCTTATCTCTCACACACACCTATCAGAGTGGCCAGAGAGCAGTGCGGGACAGTTGGAGAGAACTTGATGATGATCAGATACTCGTCGTCTCCGAGCTCCTGGACCTCCACGCACTTCTCCGTCACCACATCCAGCTCCTCCAGAGTGTTGGGTTTCTCCGGGTCACGGATCGTCCGAATAACGTCTGCAAAAACATTACCAACACAACCCTCAGAAGAACATCTGTGAATACATGATTTGCGTCAATATATACCACATTCTACTCTAAACTGTTTCAAACTTAGGTGCATATGTAAATATTATGGTAATGATTCTGTACTATGGTATATATGAAAAACTGACACCATCGATTTACCATGGTAATACCTGGTCATATGATGGCATTCTTTGAAGTACCAGGTAAAAATATGATATCTATATGGTGATAATTCAGTACCATAGTATATAATAAAAAATTAAAAAATACCCTGGTAATATTATAGTATCTTTGGAAGTATGAGGAAAATATTATGGCAATGAGTCAGTAATATGGTATATATTATACTAAAGTACCACAGTATTTGCATCTGACACCATTACTGTACCGTAGTAAGAACTCATTTATTTATGTTTGACATGTACCATAGTAATATCATGGTGGAAAATGTGTTATACGAGTATGGTAATGATTAAATACTGCAGTATATAACTACATACAAATATTTGTATTATGGTAATGATTCAGTATTTGACATTACAAGTGCATCATATAAAACCTTGTACTGTGGTAATGGTATTATTTAAAGTACCACAGAAATACTGTGGTATATGATTATGGTAATGATTCTATACTGTGGTACATATAATTTACCATACCACTACCACCTGACACCTTCCATGTACCATAGTAAAACTTATTTATTGTTGGTCCTTGGCATTTTCTGAAGCACCAAGGAAATGTTATGATCTATATATTGTGGTAATGAGTCATTACTATTGGTATATATTACGGAAACATGGTAGTGTATGCCATTGTATTGACATTTGACACTATGTACCATGGCAAAACCTTGGATTTGCACCGTGGTAATACAATTGCATTATTTAAAGTAGGCCTAATGTACATATATGATTATGGTAATGATTCAATACTGTGGTATATGGAAATGTACCATATTATTGCCACCTGACCCCTTCAATTTACCATGGTAACACCTTGCTATGTATTGTGGACATGTATCGCGTTTATATCATGGTAATGACCGAGTGCCACGGTATTTCTATTTGACACTCTCTCTGTACCAAGGTAAACAGCAGAGGGCGTCTTTGTTAAGGTCACCGTGACTCACCGTACACCTCCAGCGCTTTTTCCTCCATCTTTTTGCTTCTCTTGTCATCCGTCGCGTCGGATAGTCCCGCCAAAAGCCACACTCGGCTCAGCAGACCGGACACGAGCTCCATGATCCGCTTCGCTCCATCTCCATCTCTGCTTCCGCACTTCCGCTTCACACAGACTAGAGCGATCGACCGTCGAGCACAGGACCATCGATTAATCACTCCTGCAGGCTGCAGCATTAAGCGTTTCAGTCAAACTCGGAGATATTTTTATTTGGATTATTAATCATTTAAAAATGTGCATGAAATGTTTTTTTTTGTTTGTTTGTTTGTGAGTGATGCAGACTTCTATCTTGTTATCTTGATATGTAATTATTTGATTAGTAGTAGCAGAGTGCAACAGTAGTGTATATATATATACACTACTATAATATTTTATGACAATCAGCTTTTAAATAAATGTAATGTAAAACAAAGTCTTAAAAAATATGTATCGATATATTCATTTATTTATTGCATTTCTATTATAAATCACATACAAATAGAGGTAAAAAAATATCAAAAATAAAATAATAATGTCGGTTAATATACAAAATATCTTAAAAAATATTCAGTATTTAATTTATTCTGGATATATTTTTTTAAATTATATTAAATTAAATTATATTTTTT
>JAUCNO010000585.1:844364-855966 GCA_032353835.1 Enteromius viviparus | reverse complement strand
TCCCTTGAAAAGATATAATAAAATATTCACAAAAATGTGAGGGGTGTACTCACTTTTGTGAGATACTGTATATATAATAGGTGTATATATGAATGTGTAAATTATTAAAATAAAACTGTTTGACTATAACATTAAAATGAATTTACTACGTATTAAGAAATCTTATAATGTAAAAAAATATACAGTATGTTAATAGAGAGAGAGTGCATATATATATATGCACACGATTATCACTACAGTCTGCCTGTGTGTCTGTGTAACCGTGAGTACTGTTGTGTTGTCAGGGTGTCTCTGGCCGTGGATCAGGCGTACTCTGTGGGTCTGTTGAACTTCAGCAGTGCGAGTGTGTCGGCGGCGTGTGTGTGTTTCTGCGAGCTGCTGGGTGTGTGTAGCCTGAAGCTGAGGGTGGATCTCCGAGTGCTGAACCTCATCCTCAGACTCTGGACTCAGAGCTGTGAGGACCAGAGAGACTCAGCGTCCCTGCGGCAGGCCCTCGGTACCGAAACTCTGTTCTTGGCTCGGCTCAGGGTCGTCCAACCTCTCTCTGACCTTTCTCTCTCTCTGCTGCAGGGGAAAAGGCTGGGAAGCTGGTCAGTGGCGAGAAACGGAACGCTCAGGAGCTGCTGGTTCATCTGGAGACAGCCGTCAGAGACGCTCTGGAGAAGAGAGGCGTCAGTCGGTCAGTGTTCTGCATGAAAATACTGAAAAAAAGTTGTTGTTTTTTATTATTAATATGTGGCGGACAAATAATACATTTTAATGACATTACATAAATACTTTTTTTTTTCTCTCCTAATACAGTTTTTTATGAAATTTGCTTAATGTAGAAAGAAATCTTTGTAAATTAGATTATTTTTTTATTATTATTTATTTTATTTTTTTAATGATTTTTTGTTATTTAATAAATATATTGAATTCTACAGTTTTTTTATTAGTAGTTGTTTGGGAGAAATAAATCAATTTTGATGAGTCAAAAAAAAAATATATATATATTGAATTATACTGTTTGTGTTTTGTTCATTTATTATGAATAATAGGGGGGGGGGGGGGGGGGATAAATGCATTTTTTTCCTAAAAAAAAAATCCCAATTCAATGTTTGTTGTCAGTTGAAAATTACATTTTAAACATTTATGGTGTTTTTTGTTGTTTTTCTTGTCAAGGCTTACTAGCGTTCTATATCTAACACAAAGACATAGGATTTATTTTTATGTAACTTACTATTTTCTGTCATTTCTGTATTCTTTTTAAATAAAGCTTAACCTTTTTTTAAAGGATATAAAGTTGTTGCATATATTTTGAGTTTTTATTTATCAATTAATTTTATGTTTTAATAATTTTATTATATTGTCATTTTCTCATTTGTATATATTTATACTTGGTGTTCATTTTTATTTCAGCTTTAGTACTTCAGCTAATTTAATTTTTTTTTATTTGACAAGGCCACGTTTCTAATTTTTGTATTCCATCTAATATTTCTGTGTTTATCAGTTCATCGTTCGAGGCAGCTCAGGAGTGGGCACTTCCTGTCCAGTTCTGTCACCTGCACGCTCTTCCTCTTAGCCCCGCCTTCCCTCAGGACTGCGCTCGAGATGGACAGTGGCTCAACTTCCTGTTGTTTGTACAGCTGCACAATTACCCGCTACACCAGGTGTGTCTGTCAGTGATATTTGGTCGTTTGGTCCAGAATCTTTTGATTCAGATCTTATTCAGAATAATAAAATACATCAAAACAATGTTTTGATAATTACACTGCCATAATGGTTTGATGTATTATACAAAATGTTGTTTTTTGCTTCTGATATTCTTTTTATGTCTTTGGTAATTATGAGTGAAACATTCTTGTGTGTAAAACAGTGCCATCTCTAGGAATAAGCATTGCACATATGTATATACATAGCCTTGGTCGGGGACTGCCCAACTTATTTCTCATTTCTATTTATTTCTTTTTAACCAGAAAATCAAATGGCCAGTAGGCGCACAGATGGGTTTTTTTTGTTGTTGTTTTTTTTATCAAATTAAAAAAAAAAAAATTTCACATTACATTCACAGCCCCTGTTGCATTATAGTTTTACAGATAATTTCTCCTGACACAGGCTGTTAACGTCATGCGTTCGTGTGTTGGTCCAGGTCAGGTCACTGGTAGCTGGTTTCAGTCCAGCTCTGCAGTCACACATTAGTCTAGCTTTCCAAGATCTTGATCCGAGTGGCTCCCGTCTGGCTCTGGAGGATCTTCCTCGAGGCGAGAGCCCTGAACCCCACAGAGAGCTGTTCCAGGTGCTGCTGGAGAGCCAGGACAAGCCCAGTTCCTGGAGGTTCCTGCTGTCCGAAGCGGTCCGTCAGCGCAGTCCGGCTCTGTCCGTGCTGGCGGCCTGTCATCAGGTTTGTGATCCGCCGCTAACCACAGATGCTCTTGTACCACACTTGGGATCTGTAACGGCTCCAATACTGACATTTTCTAACATTTTATAGAATATATTTTGTATAGAAATACATTTAGGCTACTTGTTTGTCATGAATGTATTTTACAACAATCTTAGCTCCAATTTATTTTCAAGATCTGAGGTGAACTGTCTGTTGTTACTTTCAGTAAAGCTGTAAGGTCACGCAATATGATATTTAAACACCTATTAGATACGTTTAACTTTGATTAAAGCACATAATGTTTATTTACTGCTATATAGTTTGTATGGTGTTGTTCCAGCCACGGAAATAGAAACCGTTTCTAAGTGAGATATTTTGCGTATCGCGTCTAGTTAGAACAAAAACTGCAATTAATGTGGAATAACAAGATACCTTTAATCACGTCGTTGGAAAGACCTGTGGTTTACAGTGAATTTAGAACAGCTAAGGGGGTTTTATTGCTGTTGTAAAACTGTTCATATACTTAGTAAGATTTCGCTAAATAAAGTATTCTAGTAAACGGTATTCCTCCGCCAAACAGTGTAGCTCCTCAGAAACAGCTGTGGTAGCAACAGAGTGGTTGCCGAGCAACACACAAACATAAACAAAGGTGTATGTTTGTAAAGTATTTTACAACAGCTTAGAACGTGTGTGTGTTTGATTGACAGGCCGCCGAGCTACTGCAGTGTCTCTGCGTGTGGATCCTGGCATCTGTCGCTGATGATGTCACTCAGGAAGCCACCGCCCATATCCCCGAGAGCCCCGCCCATCACGTGTGGAACCTCCACGATCTATCGGTCTTGTGGAAGACGCTGCTTTGCAGGGGCAGGATCCGGCCTCTGATTCGTGGATTTCAGCTGTTTCAAAAGGTCAGAGGCACTTTGATTGGACGAGAGCGGCTTCGCTCTGAAACTGAAGTGCTGGGCAGATTTCAAATGAACAATAAAAATGTGACTTTGTTTCCTTTGTCATCCGCAACAATTTTTGTGTGCATTATATTTTTTTTACATTATCCACACTTTATGGGCAACTATATATTCAATTTTAATTTGTAAAATATAATCTGCATTATACATTTTATATTTTATTAATTAAAAATATAAACTTTGTATTAATTTATTTATTTATTTTGCAGCTGTCTATTTATTATTCAGTGTTATTTTATGATTATTTGTATATTCTTATAGTATTTAATTATGCTTTCAATTGTTTTTAATTTAATTTGGTTTACATTTTAGTAATTTTATATGCTTTGTGTATTTTATTAGACATTTTATCATCAAACCTTTATTTTATATATCAAAAAAAAAATGTAATATAGAATATTTTAATTTAACTTTTAGTAATTTTCGTACTTCTGTAATTTTATTGTAGTTTCATTTTCATTTTCGTTTCAAGTTTAATTATTTCTAATATTGACATTTTTCAAGCTTTTATCAATTAATTAAAATAATTTTAATTTTAGTTTAATTAACAATAAAAACACTGATGTTGTTTGGTGTTTGTGTTGTTTCCAATTTAATGCATCGTTTCTGAGCATCTGAAAGCCCCCGTTTTGAACGGAAGTGTGTAAGGTATAATTTTATGTGTGTGTGTTGTCAGGAGTCTCCTCTGATCTACATGCTGCACATGTATGAACTTTGCTCAGACTACAAAGACTATCAGCGAGCCAAAGACAAGCTGCTTGACTTCCAGAAGTGTTTGCTCAATGTAAGTCTTTCAGGATTCCCTCTTCTCCATCTGCTGCTTTTACCCTGTTGACCGTTGCTATCTCTCTCTCTCACTCTCTGTGTGTGTGTGTGTGTGTGTGTGCAGTTGCGCAGCAGCAGTGTGGTTCTGAGCTCAGATGTGCTCCCGGTGCAATGGGTCGAGTCTCAGGCTTCAGTTCTTCTTCTGACTCTCCTCAAGCAGAGCAGGACTCAGTACGAGCTGCGCCGGCTGCTTCAGCTGCTACTGGACATGGAGAAACTGCTCAAATCCAACGGTCAGGCTCACAGAGACCTCAAACATTAACCAAAAATAGAATATTAAAAAAAAATAATAATAAAGTAGAACATGTCAAAAAAAGGATAATAGAACTGAAAATATAGCCATACAAAGAAAGGGGAATGTATTTTAGTTTTGATGTATTTTAGTTTTGACTGTTTTCTTGATCCTCGTGAGCAGAGATGCTTGTTTCAGAGCATTGCTTCAGGTTATAATATGTGTTTCCGGTGCAGGTCCTGACTTCAGGAAGCTCTGTCGTCTGAGTCAGGTTCTGTCGGACACTCCTGTGCCTCTCTCTGCTCGTCTGCTGGACGATTACTCCAGCGGCGGGCTCCAGGACGAGTGCAGGATCATCATGCAACAGCTGCAGGAGCTCGGCCTCTTCACGCAGGCCAGGACCGTCGCAGAGCTGGCTGAGCTGCCCATCCACTGCCTGATCATAAACGAGGTCAGACACCAGAGCAAGTCCAACATCAAACAAACAATTTAGATCGTTTTACTATAACATTATTATTCCCATTCTTATTTTTATTTTTTTTAATAGAAATGCTACTTCTTTTTGGGGGTTTTTTGCATAATCAATAATTTTGTTTATTTGCTGAATTTTTAATAACTAAAATCATTAATTACTAGAATAATTATTCTTATTTTCTTTGAAGTATTTAATTTTATTTCACAGTGAAATAATACAAAAATAATGGTGCTTTTAAGAATAATTTATGTATATATGTATATAAATGTGTGTGTGTGTGTATGTGTATATATATAATATAAATAAAAATGTATGTACGTGTGTTCATTTATTTTATTAATTATTTTAAAAAATGTTTTGCAATGGCAGTATTTCTTAATTTTAATAGGAATAAGAATAATGTATTTCTTTAATTTATTATTAAATAGTTTTTGTTTTACAGTGAGATATTACAATGGTAACAGTTTGGTTATTTTTAATAGTAGCAGTAGTAATATAATAACTATTTATTTAAAGATTTTTTTTTTTTTGTGGTAAAATTGATATGTAACCTCAGGTTTTTGGTCAAATTGTAAATCGCTGACCTCGTAAAAGTCCGTCTTTAGGGAGCATTCTAGACAGCTACAGAAGAGATAACCGAGAAGCTTCTTTGCGCTTTTCTTGGCAGCTCCTGCGAGATCTGTCCTCTCATAAACAGAAGCGTCAGTGGGAGCGTCAGGAGACGAGGCTTGGTTTCTGGAGAAGGTGCCACGAGCAGCTGGAGACGGATCAGGTCCAGCCCGAAGCGGCCTGTCAGTTCTTCCTCTCTCAGGCTGAGGTCAGGCTTTCTAATACGTCTCCTTTCACCTTAAAACACTGCTGAAACATTTCTTACAGTCACCAGTCAGGCCGGTGTCTGTCATAAAATACTCCCTTTACCTGTTATATGAGGCTGCGCCACCACACAACATTTCCCAAAATTCCCTGTGGCAGTGCGAGAACAGTCAAATACACAGATGAAAGGTCAATCAAATGCATTCTTTGCTTTTCATTTTGTTTTATCAACTCTAAAAGGCTTTAGTGCTGAATAAAATAAAAATAGTGATGGTGTCACATTTGTCTAACACTGGTTTTGAACTATTAATTGAATTCAGTACTTATTCAGTACTGAATAATACATTTTTTAAATGTTTATTTAAACTATTTTACAGTTTTCTTTGATGTTTTGGTAATAATAATTTATTATTATTATTATTATTATTATTATTATTATTATCTTAAGTGTTTTTAGATTTGTATTTCATAATTAAATCTTGTATTTGGTAATATTTAGTATGGTTATGGTAATAATATTAGTATTCAGCAGTAATAATAATAATAAAAGTAAAATATAACTAATTATTATTTTTTTTTTTTTGTAATAATAATTATAGTGGTAGCAATAATAACACTACTATAGTGTTGTTGAGTGGTGTTGGCCTGTTTTCAGGAGTCGCTGGAGTCGGGTCCGGAGCTGCTTCATCTTCAGGAGCGCTGTGTTCTGCTGGCTCTGGCGGGTCACTGGCTCTCTCAACAGGCCCCTCCTGTCTCCGTCTCTCGTCTGGCAGCTCTGGAGGAGCGTCAGTGGCAGGCTCGTGTCCGCTGTCTCCTGCTTCACACGGCTCTGGAGCGCCAGAGTCTCTTCGCACCCTCGGCTCTCTCTCAAGACTCCTTCCATAGCCTGCTGAAGGAGTTCTCCTTCTCCAGGATATCCGCTCTGGACCAGCTGGCTCACCTGAGTTTCTCAGGGCTCCCTGGGCCTGAGGATGACTGTGTGCTGTCCAGAGACGAGCAGGGGGCCCTGAACACTCTGCTGGAGCAGCTCCTGGACGAGGGCGGCGTGAACGAGGCCAGCCGGGTCTGCAGGTATTTCAGTCTGTTTCACAGAGATGTCTGGCTGCTTATGAAGTGTCGTGGGTTAGCGAGCGGAGAGCTGCAGCCTGAACTTCACAGCCCTGATGGAGAAACCAGACGCAGTTTGCCTTCATGTGAGTCATCAGCTTTTTTTATACGGTTGAAAAAGACTGCTAGATGGACAGTGTTTGTCACCCTGGACCACAAAACCAGTCTTAAAGGAGTATTTCACCCAAAAATGAAAACTATATCATTATTTATTAAGCCTCAAGTAGTTCCAAACCTTGATGAATTTCTTTGTTCTGCCGAACACAAAGGAAGATATTTTGTAAGGGTCCTTCAAGGGTTGATTTTGGTGAAATTGAGATCTATTCGTTATCTGAAAGCTGAATAAATAAGTTTTCCAGTGATGTATGGTCTGTTAGGATAGGATTCAGTCCTGCTAAAAAAAACAATAGAAACCACCATTACAGAAATTCAAGTGGTTTTCATCAAAATAAAATTATGAACCATTACCTTTTTTTCCAGTAAAACCATTTAGTGTTTTGGGCATTTTCTTTCAATAGGACTTAAAATTCCACTAATAGAAACCATCACATACAGCAGACACCATTATAGTTATAGTTAAATACAATTCCCATTATAACCATTAACGGAACACAAAAAATAGGCTCACTTTCCAACTCCCCTAGAGTTAAACAGTTGAGTTTTACAGTTTTCGAATCTATTCATCCAACCTCCGGGTCTAGTGGAGCACTTTTAGCATAGATTAGCATAGATCATTGACTCTGATTAGACCGTTAGCATCACACTCAAAAATTACAGATGAATATGAAGTTTCAATATTTTTCCTATTTAAAGCTTGACTCTTCTCTTCTTCTTGACACTTCTGTAGTTACATCGTGTGCTAAGACCGACGGAAAATGAAAAGTTGCGATTTTTTCCAGTCTGATATGCGCAAGAGGAATCAAGCCCGTATTCCTTACCAGTAACCTTAGCAGCAATTACCCAATGAATAATTGACTATTGAAAAATGAGGCTATTTTCAGAAAAAGTCGAGTGACTTGTTTCTACATTTTGTGCTGTGATTTGAGCCGGTCTTTTGTTATATTTTTAGTTTAGTTTTAGTTCCATCTTATTGCAAAACCTATGTTTCATCACTGTTTTAATGTTTTTTTATGTATTTGCATGCTTTGTGGAGTTCTGAGTCATTAGCTTAGCAACATCCTAATGGCAAGCTGTTCTTTTAATCACAATTTATTCAATACTGAAAACAGTCTACAGGGGGGAAAAAAGTTCTGTTTTATTGCAAAAACAGTTCACCCAATTACTGTGTATTTTATCTACCTGTAATTCTGTGTGTTTGATGTATTTGTAAGAATATTGCATCGTTAGCTTAGCAACATGCTAACAGCAAACTATTGCTTTATTCAGCCACGAAAAGTATCTACAGAAATTTGCTCTGTATTGAAAAGCTCTGTGTATTTGATGTATTTTTAAGAATGTTAGCTTAGCACCCTGCTAACGTCAGACTCTTCTCTCTAAAGCTCCTAGCGTGAGCAACCTGTCGTCATTCGTGGTGGTGCCGTCGCCAGATGATCAGGTTCTGGTTCAGCTCAAACAGCTCGTGGATCAGTGCTGCAGTGGCAAGAGTTACTGCAAACAAGTGCTGAGCCTCTACGAGCTCTCCAAGGTGCGTAATGTCTGTAATATACGAGTCTGGAGCACAACACCTGTCATCAGTGCCACAGGTATATTTGTAGCAATAGACATAAATACATTATATGGGCCAAAATGATCTATTTTTTTGATCTATCATAATAATATTAAGCAAAGATCATGTTCCATGAAGATATTTTGTAAATCTTAGTGTATGTGTGTTTCTCTGTGTGTGTGTGTGCAGGAGCTGCAGTGCTCGTTTGCTGAGATCTCGTTGGAGGAGCCCGAGGCTGTTCTGAGGAAGGTTCTTCTCTCGCAGCAGGCTGATCGTTATAAGCGAGCTCAGGCCTTCATCAGTGTTCAGGGTCTGCAGCCTGACGCCGTCGCCCGGCTCGTCTCCACTGCTGTGCTGGACGGGTTACTCGCCTCGGCTCAGGAGGGAGAAACCGGTGAGAAATCTGCTTCACTTCCTCTGGGGTTATTCCAGTTACTCTTCTTTTGATAAATATGACGACCTCAAAAAGAGTAGAAAGGCTTTTTTTTTAATTAGCTGTATTTATTTTGTATAATTTGATGTACTATTATATTTGTGTTAATATTTGAATATTTTTTATATTTTCAATTGTTTTCATTTTAGTTTTGTTTTTGCATTTTCTGTTTTCAAATAAATGTTTTTTCCTTATTTATTTATTTAGTTTTTTTTTTTTTTATATTTAGTTTTCATTTTAAATTTGTTTTTATTTTGTTTACTTTTTAATTTAATCATTTCTGTTTTCTTTTTATTTATAAATGTTGTTTTACTTATGTTTATTTACTTTTATTTTTTGTTTTCATTTTATTTTAGAAGTCTTCTGTTTAAATTTTTAGTTTTATTGTTTTTATTTTTTTCATTTTATTTTAATTAGATTTGAGTAATTTTGTTGTTAGTTTTAAGTTTCTTTTTTTAATTGTTTTATATTTTATTTCAGTGCATGTTTATTTATGTTATAAACATATATTTGTGGTTTTAAATTTAAGAGCATTACAATTTAAAACTTTGATACTTTAATGCAAATAGTTTGGTTTCTGTAAGGTTTTATTTTATTTTGATTAATTTTAGTCAATTCATTTTGAAAGATGTTTCTTCCACTCATCAAGACTGCACTTATTTAATCAAAAATGCAGTAAAAACTGTATATTTCTGAAATATTGTTACAGTTTCAAACAGCTGTATTCTATGTGAATGTGTTAAAGTGCAATTTATTAATTTATGAAATGATTTACGCACAGCTGTATTTTCAGCATCATTACTCCAGTCTTCAGTGTCCCTTTACCCTTTAGACATTATTCTAATATACTGATTTACAGCTTAAGAAACATTTGTGATTATTATCAATGTTGAGAACAATTGTGATGCTTCATATTTTTATTGATTTAACTGATAGACACTGTGTTTTTTACATTTTTTTTATTTTTTTTTAATGAGTAGAAATGAGTGTTTGTGTGTGTGTGTTCGTGTTCAGGAGAGCGGCTGATGTACGGCCCAGCCGATGGGAGAGAGACGTTTCTTCAGCTGGCCAAACTGTGTGGAGACCCAAACCTGGTGGGCACCAGACTGATGGACAGTATCCCGAGCATCCCGCTGTCAGAGCTCAGCTGCAGTGAGTCCAAACCACTCAGGGACATCCAATATCACAAATTATATATATATAAAATGTTCTGTTTTGTACTTCCCTGTGTGTGCAGCTGTGGAGATCTTGATTCTGGCTCATGACTGCTTCAGTCTCACCTGTAACATGGAGGGAATCGTGAGGGTCCTGCAGGCCTCCAGACACCTGAGTCACACACACCTGGCTCACGGCGAGGGCTACGGTCTCCTGGTGAGCTCCTGAAGGCCAGAAACCTCTAAATGAGTCAGTCAGAAACTTGGAGCATCATCAGTGTTCCTCTCTCTACAGGTGCGCCTCCTCACAGGGATCGGTCGCTACAACGAGATGACCTACGTCTTTGACCTGCTCCATCAGAACCATCGCTTCGAGATGTTGCTGAGGAAGAAGGTGGAGTCGGTGAGAGATCAAGAGTCTCATATAAATTAAAGAAATAGTGGAAAAGTTCAGCATAAGAAGATAGTTTCCAGCAATTAAAGTATTAAAAAAAGCTTATAACTTTTTACCTAAAAAAAATGCGAATGTCAAATAAGCTCCCAATTCCAAGAAGAAAAGTAAGAATTGTGAGATTAAAAAATCACTGTTACCTGAACAGTGAAAAAAAGCGAGCTACAATCTCAGAATTACAAGGAAAAGGGTCAGAACTTTGACTTTTTTGCACAATTTCGACTTTTTTCTTGCAATTTTGATTTATTTTGTTTGTTTGTTTTTTGCAAGAAAAAAAGTCAAAATTGTGAGAGAAAGTCAATATTAACTATTATGAAGAAAAAGTCACCGTTACATTTATTTATTTATTTTTTGGTGTCAAACGAATTGTGAGAAATAATTTCAGAATTTACAACTTATTTATATTAAATTGTGAGAGATAAATTTATGAGGAAAAAAAATCTCAAAATAGAAAATTTGCAAGATATAAATTAGAATTGTGAGCAAAAAAAATTGTGTGATATACAATTTAAAGTAAAAGAAATTGCAGAAAATAGTGAGACCTAAACTCAATAGTAAGAAAAAAAGACAAAATGCAAGATATAAACTCTGAGACAATTAAAAGGGCAAAAAAAGCCTGAAATTGCGAGCTATAAATGTAGAATTGCGAAAAATTCAGTTGCGAGATTTTAACACAGAATTACAAGATAAAACTGAAGTCAAAATTGCAAGGAAATGAAAATCTAAATAGTGAGATCTATACTAAAATTGAAGACAAAATTTCAAGATATGAACTAAATTACGAAAAAAAAACAGTCTGCAACAAATTGCAACAAAAAATCTAATTTGCCAGGAATAAAATCTAAATGATAAGAGATTAACTAAAGAATTGCGAGAGAGAAAAAAGCAAGGTATAAGCTTTGAATTGCAAGGGGGAAAAAAATCTAAATTGTGAGATAAACTATGAACACTTTTATGCTAAAATAGAATTCATTGCTGAAATTCAATTCAATTCAAATTTATTTGTATAGCGCTTTTCATGATACATATCATTGCATTGCAGTCATCTCTTCTTAAGTGTTCTTGATCCAGGCTGGAGCTTGTTAATTCCTAGTTACCACGGGATGACAATCCCATGGC
>JAUCNO010000585.1:791628-804293 GCA_032353835.1 Enteromius viviparus | reverse complement strand
GAGCAGAAACAAAGGTGTTGAATTAATATTTTTGTTGAGTGTATATATATATATATATATATATATATATATATATATATAAAAAATACAAACGGATGCATCTATATATTTAAGAAAAATCTGTTATATTTATTATGTGTGTATATATATATATATATATATATACAATACACATATATTATGTAAACAAAAACTTTTATTTTGGATGTGATTAACTGCGAGTAATCACCTGACACACTAATTCATTTTAAATTATGTGTGCATTTTTTATTATTTTTTTTTTTTACAAAGTATTATTTCGTTGTTTTTTAAGTGTTCAAATGCTCTGTTGGTCCACACTTGTGCAGACGCGTGTGCTCCTGCTGAACTGGTGCGCCTGGTTTCTGCGCATGCGCCGGCCCGGAGAGGAGCGAGTCCATCTGGCCTGCCACAACAAGCCGCCGCGGCGCGGGAGCGTGTCCAGCACGGAGCTCTCTGTCAACTGCGGGCCGCTGCAGCCCAGCAACATGCTTTACATCGGCTTCAGAGGCGTGGAGGGAGTCCGCTACGCTTCTGCCCACGATTCGCACGGCATCCTCTGCGGAAGAATCATGGCCTCCGCCGAGGAAGACGTGCTGTTGCCGGGGGCGACCATGCCCTCGCTGGGGGGCGGGTCCGGAATCGGGGGGCGGATCGGCGGTGGGGTTGTGGGCGGGGCTTTGGAACTGGAACTGGCTAAAATTCTGGAGGAGGTGCGATACATCGCTAAAAGGTTTCGCGATCAGGACGAGAACGAGAACGTGTGTAACGAGTGGAAGTTTGCGGCAGCGGTGATCGATCGCTTGTGTTTGATGGCCTTCTCTATTTTCACCATCCTCTGCACCATCGGGATACTGATGTCGGCACCAAATTTCGTAGAAGCCATTTCGAAAGACTTCTTCACCTGATGCTTTACGGACTTCACTGTTTATTGTTTTGTTTGTTTGTTTTTTGTTCTTGTCTTGGACCTGTAATGGGTGCACTAATAAAACATGCTAGCTAGGGCTGAGCGGTATATATTCAGAAAAAAGCTATTTACTTTGAAATAGACCTGCAAAAAGATCACGATTAATCACATTAAAAATAAAAGTTTGTTTAAATATATGTGTGGGTACTGTGTATATTTATATATATTTATATACATTTATGTATATATTAAGGAAAATACGTTTATATATGTATATAATTAAAGTTATTAGTTATAAATATATATACACACACACATTTTTTTTGCTTAATAAGTATACACAGTACACTTATATAGTATTTAAGCATTAATAATGATTTATCGTTTTAATTCATAGATTTTTTTTTTATTACTTAAAATGTTTTACTGACATTCCCATGTGGCATTTTACACTTTTAGTAAAACATTTTTAGTTTTATAGAAATATTGGTGTTTATTATATATAGGTTTTTTAATGTTAACTAAAATAAAAACTATTATAAACCGTTTTGTTAATTGAAATAAAAGTAAAATAAAATCACAAATTTTCCTATAACTAAAATATATTAAATTAAATATAAATAGTAATATTTGAAAGTGTCAAAATGCAAATGAAACTAACTAAAGTTTTATGATATGAAAATACAATTTGAAAACTACAATGATGAAAATTAAATAATACTAAATATATTGAAAAATATATATAGTTAAGTATTTTGAACCTGCTTCTCTACTGACTATGAAATGATGGCTCTTATGGTTGACCATATTTTAGTGCAAAAAACAATATAATTTCAGCTACTGTATATTGCGCAGCTCTAATCCCAAGTACTATAACCTTGTGGTGTTTAAAATGCGTAACTGAACTGACAGGACTCCATGAATAATGACTCAGTAAGAGATCAACACTCTCAAGCTAAACTCTCTGCACATAATGACTCATAAGCAGCAATACAGGTTTCAGTTATGATACGTGTTGTATATTGGTGTATGTTTAGGTGAGTTTTTGAAGACTGTTCAAGTGTTAGTTGTGTTTTGTGTACAGTGGGGTCCAGTCACCTGAAAATGCTCCTATTTCATTACAAATTGTACTGTCGACATAATAATCAAGTTCCTCACGTTCAAATGAAAAATGCATTGGTCGTGTTGCAGGATCATGTTGTGTTTATTTTTTTCAGGCATGACACACTCACAAGTGTTTTGCATGACTTGATCACCTATGAAAGTGAATGGGTGCCGTCATCTTTTGATAAGATGTTTTAGACTAAAATACGAGTTCATGATGACGCTTCCTCTTCAGTGAAAACTCCCATCACCAGTTGTTGCTCACATTATTTGTTAAGAGTTGTTCTGTCTTGTAAATGGTATATATAATGGTTTTGTTTTGGTTAAAGTTAAAAACCTCTTAACGATGAATTTGTTTCTTACAGACACATCTTGTCTTTAACTGATGGATTGGAGTGCTGTGGATTACTTGTGATGTTTTTATCAGCGGTTTGGACTCAAATTTTGACGGCACCCATTCACTTCCAAAGTTCACTTCCAAAGTGATGCAGTGCTACATTTCTCTACAAATCTGATGAAGAAACGAATGCTCATTTTCGGGTGAACTTTGTGTCAGACTTCTTGTCTTTCTGTCTTCTGGAAAATCAGTTTCCCGGGTTGAGCCTCGGTTTGTTTTATGGATCTTTCCCAACATCTCATTTTATTTCAGGTCTCCTGTGCCGGCCCTCTCTGGTTTGTGAACACTTTATGAATAAATGTATTTTTTTATTTTGATATTCTGTTTTATGTGACAGGTTTCGTTAAAGAGGATTTTGGAAGCTTTTTAGGTTAACAATATTGTATGTGCCAATGTTTTTCTTTTTCATCAGATGTGACTTTGCATATGCATTTTTTTCTAATCTTCTTAATTGATTTGATAGTTTGTGTGAGGAACGGACTGAAATCCAAAGCACTGTTCATTGTTCAAGGCAAAATCTTCCATCCACAACATGAATGAAGCTTAAATTTGACACGTGACACAAGTTATATGGACTACTTTTATAGAAAAGATATGCAACCGCATACATAACCATTCTGCATCATAAACTCTCAGAACTCCTGCTGTTCTCCTGATCAATCTCATGGGTGGAAAAAAGCTGAGAGGATCCAAATTTTGAGGAAATCTGCCAGACCAAGCTGCTATGGGTGTCTGTTCTCCCAAATAATCCATTACAGCAGTTAAACGGGCGAGAACGCTCACATTCACTCTGTCTGCTGTCATTAGCTCCTTCAGTTATTGTTCTGCATGATTCTGGCTTTATGGACCTGCTGGAGAAGACAGAGGCGTTCAGAAGGAAAGACTGGCAGGAAAACTGGAGAAGCACTGATGGAGGAAATCCAAGGTCAGGGAACAGACGGCAAATACTGGCTCGTCGTCTTAGAGGACGGAAACAGATTTTAGTAAAGCATTTTTTTCTGCCATATAAGCAAATATAGTGATGAGCTAGCCAAAGATTCAGTGCTCAGAAGAATAATTGTCGCTTAATTGAGTAGTTAAATTTGCCACTAACAAAGTAACATAGTATTTCCATGAATTTTTAGACCTACTATTTTCCATGTAAATATGAAAACCATTCTGTACCCTGATATCAAACCAGTTCTGAAGTGGATTGCCACTGCCACAGATCAGGCAGGTTAAATGAAATAAGTTGACCAACTTAACCAGCATGATACTAGCTTAGCTTGATGTTAAGACCAGTTTGAGCCATTTTAAGCTCATTTTAGGCAGTTATTCATATCTCTATAACTCTACACAGGAGCAACAGCAGAGCAAAGCTAGGAAGATGGAGAAATTACTACTATTTAGCAAGGATGCATTACATTGATCAAAAGTTGAAGTACAGACATTTGAAATATTACAAAAGAGTTCGAGTTGTTGTTTTTTTCTGAAAAATACAATTCATCAAAGTTCAGCTTTGATTCCTGAAATAAATTATATTTTGCAATATATTCACACAGTAAATAGCTAAAGTTAATATCGTTTCACAATTATATATATATATATATATATATAAATGCAGCCTTGGTGGGCAAAAGAGACTAAAACAAAACAAATGGGCCTATATTTTTTTTTTCGTCACATAAAAGAGATATCGCATAAGAAACAGCTATTATATTTTATATTAAAAACCTAAAATTAAACAATGTAATGATACAATTTTTTAATAGTTGATAGCAGATGTATTAGCCTATGTTTTTTTTTTTTTTCCGTTTTTCACAAGAACAACACATATTTGTATTCTTTTGAGAGTGCCAGTTTTCCTCCCTATACTTCTAAGAAATGCTTTAAATAACCTTACATGCATCCTGAAAAATAAAACCCAAGGCAAAACTTCAACAAACACTGCTTTTATCTGTCATGTTATATAAATAATAGAGATGCATAAATATTCTGCATGACTGTTCAGTCATCGATCATTCAAACCGTACGAGCAGCAATATCTAGGTTTGTTTATCTTTATAGATTTATACAGACTGTGGGAGATTCAATTTGTTCAACAAACATGCTTGTGTTGCCATCCAGTGGATGATGGATGATCTACATCTGGACTACTGCACTAGTCTCACTATACAGCGAGGAAGATGTTTTACAGAGATGGATGGTTCAGTTATGTGTCTTCTAAGTATAAAGTAAAAAAAGTTACATCCTTACAGAAAAACAGATCACAAGTTTCCAACTTATGTTTTTATGTACGAGCGAGCGCGGTCAATTATGAGCGCAACTGGTTTCATTCGCCTCTGTTTTTTTTTAAGCTGTATATAAGTCCATTATGACGACTTCATTTATATTAATAATCACTGATTTGTGATTTGTATAGAAGTAAGAAGGTACTTATATACTCTTTGGTAGAGCAGCATGCGACGAGAGAAGTTTTTAAGATCGTGATCTCTGTCTTTAACTGCAGACCCTAAACAAGTTTGAGACATATTATTGATCTCTTTTTAAACTCTAGAAGAGACACGTGAGATTATTAGAATATCAGGAGAAACAACAAACTCTAATTTGGTAAAGAAATTCAGATCTGTCATTTGTGAAAATCGGGATAAGTTTATTTTAATTGCCATTACATCAGAAATTAAATGGTTCATATTTGGGATCATGGAGCACAAAAGCAGTCATAAGCATCACTGGTATATTTGTAGTAATTGCCAACAATACATTGTATGGGTCAAAATGATTCAATCTTGTCTTATGAAGATATTTTGTAAATAAATATATGAAACTTTAATGTGTGATTATGCATTGCTAAGAACTTACAGTAATTTAGAAAACGTTAAAGGTGATTTTTTTTTCAATATTTAGATTTTTATTTTGCACTTCCAGATTTTCAAATATATTTTCATATATATAGGGTCAGTATAAAACATGGTTCAGGCGTTTTCTTTTAGTCACAGTGAATTGTCAACTAGTTTTGAGTTCCTGCGTTTACGTTTTTTAATCTCTGAATCACAAATGCAGTATCCCAGCATCAGTGTAGTGTGAACGGAGGGACAAATGAACATGGTTTTGAAATTTGAAAATTGGGCTTCATTTGACCCATGCAGGTGAGTTTATTTGACAGGAGTTGATGTGGCTGGTGAGGGTTGTTGTGTTGGATCTTCTGTAGCTATCCCGCAGTCATCTTCAACACCGCTGGACGAGCACTGACTCTGTCCTGACATCCCTCCAGAGAATTTCACGCACTTTGTAGATTTCTGTGAGTGAGACAATTAACATTTATTTCTCTTACAAAATAACTTTAAAGTTGTGATGAAACAAAAATAGCGACTGATCTTATCTTCCATATTGTGATGCACATGAAAAAACAAGTTGGGCGGAGACTGGACTATATCAGCCGACTGTTGATTGGATGTTGAGGTGTGGGCGTGGCACTCAAAAATGTAGCCACATATTTTAAGACTGAGTTTTGATGTTTCAATTGAAAATTAAGAGGAAAAAAAAAAAAATATGAATCACTTTAAAAGTGATCACTCTGGCATCATGTGCTTATTTATGTTCCAAGCCCTTTCTGTCTTTCATGTAGCACAAAAGCAGATGCTTAAAGTGATGTCACAATGAACAGTTTTAACCCTTATAGGTGTATCTTTTCAAAAAATTGAAGTCATACCTGTTTATTGCCGACCCCTCGTGGATAGCGTGCGATGCCGTCTCTCTTTCGCTCCACTTTTTCCCAGTCTTCTTCCCAGAGTTCCCTCCTGTAGTCGGATTTCTGCGTTGTGATTCGATGGTAGCTCGCTTGGTTTTCACAAGTCACCTGAAGAAGCTTCTCCCTCCTTTTCTCAGCATTCAGGCTGCAAAACAAGTTCTTGGTTTTGTTGTTCTCATATTTTTGTCATATTATTTTTAACTAAAACTATATTGAAAACATTTTATATATATTTTATATATATTTTATATATATTTTAGTCACAAAAAAAATAAAAAATAAAAATAAAACTCCTAAAAGCAATCCTAAAATCAAAAAGCATTACAATTAGGCTATTCAAATTACTAATATTACAAATTTATACACACACATATATATATATAATTAAAATATTTGCTGAAAAAAACTGAAATAAAAAAGAAAACAACCAAAACTAAAAGAAAACAACATATAAAAAATACAAATTATTAATAAAGGTTAAAAAATAAGCCATATATACATATTTTTAAAATAAATGAAGTAAAAAGAAAAATCACAAAACTAAATGATCCATTTTAAAAATGTAAAAATAATATGAAAACTAATTTAACATATTATTAAAAAATAATAATAAATAATTATATTAAATAATATATATTTTTAAAAAGTCAGACATGAAAAACTATAGAAAATCAGGAAAACAATAAATTACTCAACTATATAATTTAAAACAAAACAAACTATGAAAACTAATAAAAAAGTTTCTAAAAATTATTGTCAATAAAATGTATTGAAATTCTATATAGAGTTCAAATCTGAAACTCACAAAACACACAGCAATATTACTATAACTTTGATTAAAATTAAGACTGAAAATTAAAACAAAAAAATATAAAACTATAAATAGAAAGTGTAATACTAAAATACATATAAAACTACTTTAAAATATTGCATATTGTACAGAAACACAAAACGCAACTGGTAAAGCCTCAAGAATCCACCGGTGGAGATCCTTCAGCTTTGATGGAGAATAGCTTATGTGTCTCTCAATAATTCATAGAGGCTTTGTCAACAGCCCAGCATGAATGATTCATCCCGTCAGTTTGAGATCCGCAGATGACATGAGACGCCGCGGGAGAAGAGACACCAGAAACCCTTCTCAAACACACAGCTCCTATCCAGGTCAGCATGTTACTATGTTAACTAGCTACAGACACATAAACACACAGACACCTGCATTCGGGGTAATGGTTCATGTGGTCTACACGGCCTTTGGAGCGAGAGATCGCAGCGAGTTTGGACGCCAAGAGCTGATTGTCTCTCTCGATGATGAACATCCTCTCTTCCTGCACCTGAAAACATCACACACACTCATATTTTAATACATGCATTTGAAATAATATATAGTATAAATTGGCATATGAATGCATTGTCATTAGCAGCAGTGAAATAAATGTGGAATACGATCTTGTTTTCATATTAATGAATGCGTCACCTGGATTTTTTTCAGTTTCTGTTGAATATGTGCTGGCGTTTGGATGCCTTTGGTGTTGACCACCGGTTTGGCTTCTCGCACCTTTGAAAGAAATACAGAGAAAACTAATTATACACAGAAGTCAATACAATGTAAGTCAAGAAGAAGTCAAAGAAGTCAATAAAGTTTTTTTTATTATTTCTTTATAAGGGTTTCAGTCTAAATTTAAAAATAAACAATATACACGCACCACTGCATGCTCAAAATTATTTATAGGGTTAGGGTTAATTTATCATTTATATGATCAAAAATGCAGTACAAATTGTGAAATATTATTAACATTTAAAACGGCTGTGTTCTGTGTGAATATATGTTGAAATATAATTTATTACTGTGATCATATCTGTATTTTCATCAGTGTCTTCAGTGTCACATGATGCTTATAACAGACTGATATGCTGCTAAAGAAATATTTCTGAAGAAACGGTCATGAAACCGTGATCAGTTTAATTTTTCAGGGTTATCTGGTGAACATAAAGTTCACAAGAACAGCTTTTATTTGATTTTTTTTAACATTATAACACTATATTTATTTATTTTACTTACCCTTAACTAAATATATTACCATTTCCACTAAAATATTGGTCGGCACAACGTTTTTTAACATTAGTAATAATCAGAAATGACACTGAGGACTGGAGCAATGATCACAGCAATCAAATACACGTTAAAATAGCTGCTCAAATGGGTTTTTAAGCGATATAAAAATCCGTTTTTAACCCGGATTATGAACACACAAACCTTGCTGCGGTGGTCCTCATATCGCGTCTGGTCCCATCTCTGCTGCAGGTATTTGTTGGTCGCGGGTTTCAGGGGCTGGTAGGATTTGTGCATCATTTGGCTTATCTTTGACACACTGTTTTTCTGTCTGGTCTCTTTATAAAACGGGCAGGTCGAGTCCCGGATGATGATTGGTAGATAGCAGTATCATATTAAAAGATCTGTTATCCTTCTTAGCAACCACCCTTAGCGACATAAACATAAGCGTTTATGTACGGACCAATATGTTTAAAATTAAATTTTTGATCTGGAAGCGGAAAAACAATCAGTGATAGTTGCCATTTTAAATGTAGATAACCTACAGACTTTAAATGCCTATAATTTCAGTAAATTTAATTGTGTAATAATAATTCAATAAAGTATGTGTGCCTCCTGGTGGCGTAGTAATCATTCATTTAATTGCGAGGACCGGCCCCTCCCTCGGAAATGTCGCAAAAAGCTGCAATTCATCGACCGGCCGCTAGAGTCCCATGTTAAAATGCCCAACTTTACAGCAACTTGTGGTCTATAAGCTAATTTTGTCCTTCATGGCAACCAGGCACTTGCATCCCAGATAGCACACGTACGTATGCAAGATTTCTTTTAAAGATCTCTTGATCCGGAAAGCATCTGCTGACTACAAACGTCTGGCAGACGAGATGTCAGTTTTACATACATTCTAAATCATAAACATCTTAAAGACATCTAATCTAAAAGGAGACGTCCTATAGACGTATTGCAGATTAGCAAACAACCTAAATAATACGTCTTGCAGATGTAAATGCAGACGTCAAATAGATGTCTCCTAGACGTACATGTGCTATCTGGGTATATGGTGTATGCCTAAATATGTTTTGGATACTGATCTGGTAAAGTCATAATTTTGAAAAAATTCTGCAAAAATCATGACGTAGTTTAAAAACAAATGTAGTCAATTTTTAATTGCTAGTAAATGTTTACAAAAAATTGCAGATAAGCATCAAAAAATATTAAGCAAGTTACAACCTGTTACATGTTGACATCAACGTGAAACATTACCATAATTTCCATTTTTTGTGCTGGTCTGAAAGAAACTGCTAATTCATTTTCTATCACTAGGTGCCGTTTTCGCAAAGCTGTAAAATACTTGTTTCCATTGCATTTCAAGAGTGATGAAAAAAGGAGACCAATCGACCAATCACCACAGATTACCACAAAACGAGGAGTTTGGAAAAATTAACTGTTGAGCGAATCGTTTTAGAGTCGTTGAGCAAGTAAGGTAAAAATCAATATATTATAAGTGTTTTTTGACCTCACATGCATGTCGGCCTGTTGCTGGGGACTCTCAAAACCAAAATATGAACCTTTTATTATCCATATTAGGACACTTTAATCATTTTCAGCCCTAATTAAAAGAGATGCTTGCATTTTCTAGAGCTCATGGCGGCAATAATGATGATCTGAATTTGAAGAGGAGCATCCAACGTGCAGTTTAACATTCTGAAGAGCCAGAATTGATTAATAACCAGATTCACAGCCTCTGGCAGCTTCTCGAACTGTTCAACGACTCGACTGAGACCAGGTGAGCTAGTGGTTAGCACATTGACGTACTGAGCCGTTCATGCAAGTGACGTGACTGGTGTCATTTCCCGATCCTATTTCTCCCCTCGATAAAAGTGGTCCACAAACTCGACACGAAACCAGTCTAAAGTGAAAACTACACGGCAACTCCCACCAATTTAGACAATTACTCCAGCGTTCTGACAGGCCTCCCAGTCTGGCCCTCAGCCAGTGGGCTGAAACCCCATTGTGTGTCTCCGGTTTCCTCTCTCCAGCACATACATCACGGCTGGACAGAACACTGTGGTGGAAATAAAAGGGACAAGCAAGCGGCCGTATTAAGTACAACAGTGCGCCATCCATAACCGTCAGCATTAATAGCCATGCCGGCCATTTAATTTTTCATCTACAATGAGGCCAATTAGAAAGAGTTGAAACGAGCCTTTGGAAGGATGCCCATAATTTACAAGCCCAGTGTCACACAACACTGAGGTTTCCTCTCCAAACCGTCCCTCCCCTCACCTGCCACAATTAATGGCTTCAGACAACATAATTATCCTGGCTAATCTGGATTATTTTTGTGTGCAAAACAAAGTTTGATGAGCATCTGAGGTGAGTTGTTGCTCATACACAATCATTATATGATGAGATAAAAGATGAGAAAAAAAAAGATGAGACTTGCACTTTTGGTTTTTAAAAAAGTCTTTGAAATACTAGAATGTTATGATGATAAATTATATTAAATTATATATTTGATACATGCAATACATTACATTTCTAAATATATTAGAGGTGGGCATAGATACATTTTTTGTATCTAGATTAATCTAGATTAAAATGGCTCATTTGAATTCTGCCAAAGGCATTCAGAATATGGGTGCTACCTAAATAATGACTAAAAGTAAAGCCCTATTGGGACGGGACTAGTTTTACAGGGGGTCGTTAGAGAATGTTTTGTTTCACAGACAAACTTGGTGATTTTAATCCCATCAGAATTTGCCCTGCCTGTGATTTTCTCTCACAACCTCTGTGATAATTCTAGAGTCTGAATGCGATGTCTTTGATATTTTTTTTCTCAACGCGTTTCCTTGTGTGTATTGCGCGAAAAAACGTTTTGCGTTAACGCAGCATGTTAACACCGATAACGTCCCACCACTAATATATATGTATATATATATATTTATACTACGGGGCCGTTGAATGCTTGAATCTGATTGGCTGACGAACGTTCTGAGGTGTGCAATTATTTTCAAGGAAACGCACGGCGAACGTAGTTCCAGACAGCTCTCTTGACCGCATTACAGTTCCATATCACTTCGCATAGTTAACTGTAATAATCACACGTCCTTACACACGGCCGTTAAATTATTAGAAAAATAATGCACACCCGAGGTGGTGATGCGGTCACGACGTGAAGCGGAGTGGCCGTTACACATCGGGTGTGCATTATTTTTCTAATAATTTAACGGGCCGTCGTCAATTATTCCTTACTTAATGTACATTATCTCTTTTTTGTGAAATAAACTAAAATAACAAATCTCAAAATTTAATGAATCAGATCACAAGCAGAACTTTGATGGAAATGTAGAAATTATTACTGTGAAAAGACTATATTATACATTTATACTCTACTGTACCAAAATAAAGCCACCAACACAGTACCAACATTTCTCTTGCTGTAATACTTACTCTTTATGGTTGCAAAGAACTTGAGATAAATAACAGCAACTGCAGGTGCAGCTATACACAGCAGAACACAAAAACCAACTATTCCTTTTTTATCATCTGGAGACAGACCTCTTTCAGACATCAGCACTATATAACCTGAGTGAAGATCTGATCCTGTAAGGATAAAGACTGACATTATTATGAATTTATCTGATCTTTAACAAAAATAATTTTTATTGCAGTATGACGTTACTACGGTCTGCATTTTAGAACATCCTCAGACCTCAGTCATAAAATGAAAATCTCAAGTCAAGTCTCGTACAATCAGGCATAGGGCGAAACGGACTCCGATCATCAGGAAAAAGTCTTCAGGCGAAACTGACTCAGTTGGAGGGCGATGTGTTACGTTGCCCCGCCCTGTATGACGTCACACGCACACGCCCAGAACTGTTGAGGATGGCGGATAGAGATAAGCTGCTTCTGATATTGTTTATTTTAACGGTTTTATTAAATGCTAAACTAATAAAATTTTATGCAAAGGATAACATGCATTTCTCAAGTTTTTTGTGCATGTTTAAAAAGTTAGTAATAGTGCAATCACATGGGGAGGGACAACGACAAAGACTTTTTTTCTGATGCCTTTTAATTTGAGTGCGTTTCGCCTGAGGACTTTTTGTCTGATGCCTCTTAATCGGAGTCCATTTCGCCTATGCCTGATTGTACGAGACCTGACACCGGACGCCGTATTATTTTTCCCCAGACTTGAAGCCCTTCAGTCTAAGTCACAACGTCATTTAGTCTGAGGCAGGATGCATTTTCCTTTTATTACTGAGGTCTGAGGATGTCTTAAAATGTACACCGTACGTTACAGTATAAGTTACATTATGACACCATTGTTCACTAAAGTTTAAGTTAAAGGGAGGTTTCCTCATACAGTCATCAATTTAAAAGTACTGAGTTACTCACCGCTGACAGTAAGAATGAATCTCTTGTTTATCATCTGTTTGCTGCTGCTGATCTTCACTCTATA
>JAUCNO010000585.1:666172-714349 GCA_032353835.1 Enteromius viviparus | reverse complement strand
CTGTGTTTATAATGTGTTGTTAGTAATTTTAATTCCCTCTGTTAAAGCTGCAGTAAGCATTGTTACTTTCCTCAGGTTTTTTTTCTTCTTTCAATGAGTACATCATTAAAGTTTAAACTGAAATAATGACTTGTATAACAGTGGTCTTTTCTTTTTCTTATTACAGACTCTTTCACTCCAGAGGCAGATGATGGAGAATCTGATAATAGCCAAAGCCAGGCAAGATGCAGTATCCTTAACGGTTTATTGAGCTGTGGCTCAGGATTCAGATTTCACACTAAGTCTATAGCATTATGATTTTGTTTAAACAAAAAAAAATCAGCCGGAATTGGACAGGTGTCAAAACGTAGTTGTTGATAAAATTTAGTTGACACTGATGGCCATAATTGGATTGTTCTTGCAATTGTATTGGTTACGTCTGTATTCTTTCCATCAATAATTTCTGTCAATTACTTACGCTGTTGTAGAGGTTATTACATAAGATTATCAAAGGGTTTTGTTGTCTATTTAAAGTTCATCAATGTTTGACCTTTGACCTTGTGTCAAAAGTGGGAAGAAACGTTTAATGTTAGAAGGTCAGCACGCCTGTGACCTTTTTCTCTGCAAACCAGAGGCGTCTTTTGTTCAAACTCTCCATGCTCGTTTTTTTTTTTTTTTCAAGTTTTATGAACTTGCATTATTTTAACATTAAGTAATTATTGCATCTTAATAGAAATTTGATTAATTCTTATTTCAACTATTAAGTCAAAGCTTAAAGCGAAGCTCACTAAAATGTGGACGTGAAAAACTAACTTTTCTGAGTGTGGTTATTTATCAAAAGTTTGGGAGTTTTCCTGAGCTCATGCAGCTTCAAAGAAAAATGGAGGAAAGAAGACTCCGGCTGCAGGAAGAAGCAAACAGGTGAGACTTTTTGACCTCTAGGCTATGTAAAGTTGTTTCTTTGAAACCGACAAAACTCATATTGCTACATTGGCATATTTGTGTTATGCATAACATAATACAGGGTGGGCCATTTATATGGATACATCTTAATAAATTGGGAATGGTTGGTGATATTAACTTCCTGTTTGTGGCACATTAGTATATGTGAGAGGGGACACTTTTCAAGATGCGTGGTGACCATTTTATTATTTATTTATTAAGGTGTATCCATATAAATGGCCCACCCTGTACATTGTAATAGTAAAGAATTATGCAAACACATTAAAGCTGAATAATCCATAATAGTGTTTTTAATTATGCTATGTGTTAATTTGAGCTCATGCGTTTGTGTTTTTGCAGGAGGTTTGCAACATGTGGGACCATGACACCTGAGGAACAAGAGCAGCGAGTTCTGTATGCAAGTGTGCTTGAATATGAGCAAGATCATGTACGTTTATGTATATTGTAGATTTTTAAACAATATCTTATTTTATGTACATTTGTGCAACAGCAAATTTAACACAAATTTGTAACACTATAAATATTTTTACTATAACTTTTGATCAGTTTAATGCATCCTTGCTGAATGAGTATTAATCATACTGACTGAACATTAGTCTGTATACACAAATGTACAAATAACAATTTTATGGGTTTAATCTATAGGAATGGCCAAAAATCTGGAAAGCTAATCTGAAAAAGAATCCAAATGATCCAGTGCTGGTTTCAGGTCTTCTCTCGTGCCTTCTCAGGTAGGTTCAGATCATCTAAGCATAAAAGTGTTTCTTCCGTATTTTACACCAACTGGTTCATTTCTTTCCAATCCCAGCTACCCAGACCATCCAGTCATGAAGTTGCTGAAGAGGCTTCAGTATCGGGTGTATAACAGACTGTATCCTATAGTGAGCCAGTGTGTTCCTCAGAGCACAGTGCCTGGTCGCTCACTGCCCTTAAAACCCTCCCGCAGTGCCCAAAGCCTATTCCTGTCAGACAGTTTTATCTTACCGCAGCAACAGAGCCCACTCAAATCTGCCATGACACACAGCTTATCTGATGCCTCCATCTCCTTGTCTCCATCCCACGACCTCAATGCCAACGACACAAAGTCTGAGACAGACCTGGATGAGTCCTCAACTCTGGTGTCCACAGATAGGGAGAACTCTTTTGAGGATCTAGAGAAGTTTCTTACTCAGCTGGACTGGGTTCCTTCTCACAGTGGTGATGGTACAGACTCTAATGTGACCTTTGACACAACACACATGGACCTAGACTCTCATATTACTCATCTTGAGGAGCGTGCTTTGAAGGAACATTTGAAGGCCATCGTCAAAGACATCCACAATGCTATCGGTAAATAAGCGTTTGTTCTTAGTTGTGACTCTATATATGTGCATCAAGTGAGTTCAGCATTTTTAGAAATCCCCTGTAATAGCCGGTGGGATCTGTATGGTTGGATCATGTGTTCGCACTGCATCAGGGCATAACCAATGCTTGTGCATCACACACCACCATAAATGTGTTTGTAAAAAGGTCCATTTATGAAATGGACTAGCTGGCTAACTGTCTGTGGTAAATGGATTTATCTTTGTGTGAAACAGATCGTCTGCTGTCTCTATGTCTTCTCTCTTTTGAATGTCTCAACACTGCGATTTCTAAGGACCAATGTGTGGCCAGTATAGAAGAAGTCTTCTTTACTCCTGTTTGGCACCCTCTTTTGGCACTTTTTAGGTAAGACACTAAATAATTGTTGGACAATTTTTTTTGTTGTTTTTTTTAAATACTTGTGTTAAAGTCTCACCAAATCTGTCTGACTTATCAAATACAGTAATATTTTAAATTCAAAGGAAGATATTTTGAGAAATGTTTGTAACCAGGCAGTTTTGGTCACTGTAGTAGGAAAAAAATACTATGGAAGTCAATGGTGACCCAAAACAGCCTGGTTACAAACCTTTTTTCAGAATGTGTTCCTTTGTGTTCGCCAGAACAAAGAAATTCATACAGGTTTGGAGCTATTTGAGGGTGGGTAAATAATGAGAGAATTTTCATTTTTGGGTGAACCATTTCTTTAATGCTTAGTTTCTTAATAGAAATCTGAATTTCTAACTTAATTAATGACTAGTATGTAACAGATTAGGTTAATCCACTGTTACAGATTTGTAGGTTGTTTTGTTTGTTTGTTTTGTTTAACTTATGAGAATAAATACAATATTTTAAGTTAATGAATAATACACATACTTTTTGTTTCTTAATTAAAAAAAGTTATTGCAAAAGACATCTATAATTAGAATATTTTATCAATTTAACCTATCCTTTCTCAAGTATTATTTCCAAACTTATTTAAGAACTAGTGTATATCAAGAATTAGGGTAAATACCCTGGTGCACAGTTTGTATTTGATTTTTTTTTTTTTTCTCCAATTTTATTTATATGAAGTAACTACAATATTTTAATTACCTAATGCAATAAAAATACAAAAATAGAATATTACAATGACTACTTGGAATGGATTTTGCTGAATCATTATATGAATAGAAGCTGAGCAGTAGATGGCACTATTAATCTAAAATTCAGTAGCCCCAACTCAACCTGTCAATTTTTGCCATGCATTATTCAGTTAGAGCATGGCTGAAAATAACCATCTTCCCTTACAGCTCTTTGACATTGCGTTTTTCTTTCATGCTGTATTATTTAGCAAATTGCATATTCATTTTTTATTTTTTTTATGCTTTAGGAAGGTGAATCAAGAACGGGAGCTGGCTGTTGAGAGCAGCATGCGTCTTCATTGTAATGTTTCACCTGGTGATGTTGGTGTTCCATCTAAATTGTTTCCAAGAGACCCAGCTGTGCTGCATGGATCCTATCCATACGAGTCAGCCGTGCAGGAGCTGAAGCTTCTGTGTAGAGACTATTGTCCTCAGAGGAAACTGGAATGTATTGGTAAGTTCATAAATTGAACCACAAAGAAATGTATATAAATGCATCTGGTTATTGAAACCATGTTTACTCAAAATGTCAAAAAGTCATTTCCACTGAAATTAGGGAAACTAATTATCTTACTAGTTCTAATATCATGCTCTTGGCAGTTGTGGTTTTTGAAATTAGCTGATGACAAATAAAATGCAGTGCATATGTTTTCCTTCATGTGAGGTGTTAATTTAGCCATTTGGATTTATGAATTCAAGATTGCATTTATCTGATAGATATTCGATCACTAAAAACACACAAGTAATTACAGGACCCTAGTGTCCAAACAGAATTGCAAAAATAAAATGTTAAGATAAAAAGAAAAATAAAGAAATCAGCTTAAATTGCTTGCTTCTAAAACTTTAATGTGTAACATTTAGGAAAATCATTTCTTCCACCTAAAAATCATGCTTAATAATTTTAGAATTCATAATTATCTCTAGTAAGTTTTATTAAAGAGAAAATGGGAAAACAAATTCTGATAGTCAACAATTGATTTGCTAAGTCATATTTGTTAGATGTACAGCTGAAGAAAAGACAAGGCTATTTTGAACTGTAACATAGAGATGATGGGTCAAAATTATGACCTAATAATCAACATTAATAATTATGACCTCACATTTGAACTTAACTTATAACTTAAAATTATAAGTGGAATATAAGTAATAACTGAAGCTGAAACTGATAACATACTTTAGTTATGAGATAAAGTTATGACAGATTATGACTTGATCGTATAATTTGTATTTATGTCATTATTTTATCATAGAATAATGCTTTGGTAAATCGTATTTTTTTTCTTCATGTAGCTCTTGGAAAAATAATTTTTTTTTTTTTGTTTTTTTTTACTCTTAAAGGTTGCATATTAGTCTTTGTTGAATATTATTCTTAAAGGGATAGTTCACCCAAAAATGACAATTTCTGTCATCAATTACTCATGTTGTTTCAAATTCGTAAGACCTTCGTTCATCTTTGTAACACAAATAAGTGTATTTTTGATTAAATTCAAGAGCTTTCAGAACATCCCTAGACAGCAATGAGTTAAGTAATGACAGAATTTAAATTGTGTGGACTATCCCTTATCAATTCTAATATGTACCCTTACATTTTGAACGTACACCCATGTCCTGTCACACGTTTTTTTTATTTTTATCGTTTTTTGATTGCAGTGAGAACTCTACGGATCATCTGTGGCTGTGCTGAAGAGTACCGCCTCCTGCAAGAAAATGATCCTCCACCCAAATCAGCAGCAATGTGAGTATGCGCAAGTCTTATAAAAACTCTGAAGCCCCATCCTTTTTATTTCTGTTATTTCAAAATATTGCAACGAGTCACGAAGGAACTTTGTTGGAGTTCAAAGTCCTGAGAGCAATCTCCTGCTTGTCCGCTGGCCTTGTGTCAGACTTCATCAGACCTCACGGAGGCCAAAGCTCAGCAGGGGTTCTGTCTTGACCCTCTGGCCCCCGCGGGGTGCTCGGAGCTGACTTCCTCTCTTAAGTGGGTCGCCCTGTCTGGAGCAGACTTTGGCCTTGATGCACTTTGAGAGAGGGTCTGAGTGTAGAATTGCTTAACTCAAGTCAAATTGATCCAGTCATGCTAACCAAAAGTGAGCCTCATCTATTGCAGATTTGCGGCTCTGCTCATGTTCTAGTTCATGAGAGCTCTCACAGGTTCTGGCCAGCTTGTCTAATTCCTAAAACTCTTGTATTTTGGCTTTACAGCGTGAGTAGGTGTGTTCCATCGGAGTAGAATCCTGATGACACATATTTTCTTAAATATGTGGGTTTATTCAGGTTTATCGGAGTGAATGTACTTGGCTCAGATTCCCTGTGGTTATTCTCCCACAGACCTCAGCGTCTGTTCCGCTCTTTTGGAAAACATCTTAAATTTCGTCCCGTCTCGGCTGTGATCTTAACGGTTGAAGTGTGAGCTCACGCTAGCATTCTGCACAGGGCCGTTCTGATGTCTGGAACCTTTTGGCCCTGCCACTCCCATCAAAACAAGCTTGGTTTCGTGCTTCATGCTAGGAAGAATGGTAGAATGAACACTGGTGTCACGGTTTGCAGAACGGTGGCTCACTGGTGACGCACATGCCCTGCGGTTTGATGCCCCATGACTGATGTAGATGCTTGTTGTTACAGCACTGTCTTGCAACACTTGGTCAATGACTTAAAAAATTGTGTTTTTCTCTTAAGAACATTTGTTATGGGCAAAAATCAACAGAATTGGAATTAACAGTGCTTGCATTTTAATGCTTTGTGTTAGGGCTGCAGCTATCGAATATTTTAGTATTCGAGTATTCTACTCAAAATTCCATCGAGTAATCGAGTAATCGGATAAAACATATTTTTGCTTAATTAAAGAGCAATGCTAAATATGCAAGAGAAAATAAGACAGGTGTCTTAAAATTGACAATTGGTTTCTTTTTTGGAAGAAAAAATCCGTCATGCAGTATTGCACTGACCATTGTGGTTTATTCCTTACATAATTAACGTACATTATTTTACAACCCCTATCTCCATTAACAATCGCAATGATTGATTTAACGCTACACAGAATTTAACTGGTCTTGGGTGACCAAATAGAGTGGATGTTTTCGGCTGAGATGCTGCAGCATAGACGACGTGCTGTTGTGGTACACTAGCTCGAGCTTGCAATGAACACTCGTTACAGCGTTCTCTTTAATGTTCAATTTAAAACGATCCCAAACTTTGGACATTTTTTGTCGTTTTCTTTTGGTGGTTTGGTCTCTTTGCTCTTCGCCATCATTGCTCCCTTACATTTTGCAGCCCGCGCTGGTCTGCGCTCGCGCCCTCAAATCAAAACACCGCCATGACGCCGCCTCCTTCTGCTTTGTCGGTGACGTTAGAGCATTGTCACAGACATGCAAAAATCATTAAAATGAATTAATAGAGGCTTCGAGGCAGAGGATTTTGCCTCGATTATTTTTTGTAAACGAGTTACTCGAGTTACTCAAGGAATCGTTTCAGCCCGAATCATGTGATTTTAAAACTTTGTTTTGCATTTATATTTTTTTGTTTTTTCGAATTGATGCTGGAGGTTCAGTGGATTCAACACCTTCCCATAATTCCATGGGGTGTTAAATCTGGGCTCAAGCATGTGGCCAGAATTTCTCTTGACTCTGCAGTGTGCTGTCTGTTGTCCTAACTTCTCTCTTTCTCCTCCTACTCTACTCTCTTTCTCACCCCTCCCTTCCTCCTGCTACCCTCCTCCTCCCATCCTCTCTCATTTAGTTTTATCTGGGCATTAGCGGATTAAGTGCTTGAACTAACGAGGTCATCAAACTAAGGCTTCTTTCTCAGAAAGGCAGAGCGAGAGTGTGAAAGAGATTTTCTAGTTTCAGAGGCCATGTTGTGGATACCGTCTACCCATGAGCATTTCGGTCCACCCAAGGGATGGCATCTACCAAAGAGGCCTTTGTTGGCGGATGCTCATGGTGAAATGACACACAAACATTCTTCTTTAATCAGTCATTGCCTCACCCCCAGTGTCTATCATGCCTGTTCTTAGCTGTCACTCAGAGGGGAGAAAACAGTCATGGCAGCTATGCTTTTCGTTCTTCACCCTCCCTCCCTCTTGCTTTCTCACTCTTTGTTCCTCTGAATACAGTTCACTCAGGGTTTGCCTGCTAGACTTATTTAAACCTCACAAAATTTGAATGCATGCAAAGCATTAGCCAGTGTCAGATTATCAAAAGCTAATTTTGCTAAAGTGGCTTTGTTTAAAATGGACAGGTGGGTAGCCTTCAATCTTTGTGAGATGATTTCATTTCATCCAAAATGGATAAAATACACTTTAGTTGAGGTGTATAGAAATTGTCAATAAAGGAGGTTGTTGCAGCAGGCTTCTGCACTGAAAAAAATGTTATGTTGAATTTACTTAATTTTATTACGTCAAGGGGTAGCACGAAATAAATTGATCTAAATCCAGATATATTTATTAAGTTGAGTGAATTTATACTTTATAAGTTGAGTTTACTTATATTTTGTACATTGAGTTTATTAATCTCTTTCAATAATTTTAGATTAATGCGCAGACCGGACAGTATACGGAAATTAAGTGAAACACATTTTTTTTCTAATCACTTTTAATTGAATGAATTTAACTTGTTTTAAATAAAGTAGGATTAAATAACACATTAAAATCAGAAATTAACCAGATAAAAACATGTAACATTTACAAGGGGTCAGAATCATTTTTTTGACTGATGATGGGTAGTCATGTTTCTCTGTGTGGATGAAAACGGAGGGGTGAGTCTCTTTCAATTTCTCATTACCCTTCTATGACTGGCTCTCCCTCTCTGGGAGGTTGCCCCTCCTTTCTGCTTTGGTGAACAGTAACAGGAAGCCTTTGAGAGGCTATAAATAGTTGGCGCTCTCTCTCCTCTCGTTCTTTCTCCATTTTTTTCTCTCCCCCTCTGTAAATCCCTGCAGATAGCTCACTGTAAGTGACAGGTCCGTTGTTGACTGGGGATGCAGTATTCAACCTCCCCGTAGCCAACGGCGCACCAGCAGTGTCGGCTGACTGCCAGCGCCCAGCAGATAAACTCTGCCTGAAGAGCTTCTCCAAGCCCTGCCAAGTCCAAAAACACCCAGGGCGCTTTTTCCCCTCCTCTCTACCCCTTCCCTCCTCCTGCTGTCGGGGCGAACAAGCGGTGTCCTTGTACCGCAGCTCTCAACATTCAAGAGCGGTGTCAGTTACTCAGGGATCCTTCAGAGAGAGGGCTGTTTGAGTAGGTGGGGAAAAAAGAGGGAGGACAAGGTGGGAGGTGAAGTAAATCGAGAATGCGAGAGGAGAGAAAAGGAGGTAGGTTGTTTTTTGAAGTCTGTGGCGTTCAAGCCGCTCTGAGAGGTAAGCTTGTGGTTGTTAAAGACAGGTTGAAGAGAGTTTGTGTGTCATTTAAGGTCTGGCAGCTGAGAGTTGCGGTGGGGTGGAAATAGTATCATGGTCTAAGGGTCAACTCCGCCTTGCATGGAATGTTAGTCCTCCCTTTTCGGCCTCTCTCGTTCAGCCTCCTATTTTGCTTTGCCTTCAAGCTTTGAGTTTTGCGCCGAGTACCGGTTATTGAATTTGTAACCACAAATCATTTTCGTTCTTGACTCTCAACCTCAGAATAGACAAGTCTAACAAAGCGTGCATTTTCACGGTTACTACATTTTCAGCAGCTTGCTTTTTGCTGATAGCTTATCTGTAAATGCTACCCCCAAATCTTTGTTCTTCTTGTGATGTTTCCAGTTTGGTTTGACTCATTTCTAATGTTTCCATTTTTAGCATCCTGCGTGCGTTTCCTGATTCTGCAGTTGTTTTGCTTTTATCTCGCAACATAAAGAGAGCTTCTGCTATCACTGCTGGTCTGATAAACTCATGGTGTGCCAACATTCAAGCCGTTGAGCCCAGGGTTGTTTGTTCAGTCAGATGCCTTGGCTTTAGATGCAGCTCACCGCTGTTAGCCTCGTGCCGTCTTTCAGTACTCCTGATTAGCAGATATCCGGCAACAGCTGGAGTAAATGTTATTTAGTGCCTGTTTGTGGCTGATGACAAAAAGAGGTATGTGCAAACATAGCCAAAATGGATTTAAAGGTTAAAATATTCACTTTTAGCCATTTTAGACATGCAAGATATTATTAGTAAAGCATCTTGCCTAGTGCTCCCCAGTTATTTAAGCTTGCGTTAACATCAAACTCTGTTCAAATCAGTTGTGAGTTAAGTTTTCCAAATCAGTTGCTTATAAGGTTACTATGTAGGCCGTAGATGAGGTTTGAGGAAGTAGATCTTGAGATATAAAATATTCCACTTATTTTGTGTTAAAGTGTTCATTACAGATCATTGGTCATTGACAAATAAGATTACAAATGAGATTAAATCCAAAATCTGTTTGTGATTGTTGGCATGTGCTGGGTTGTTATCCAACATTTAGACAAGTTAATCTCCTCTGGAACGTTCTAAAGCCTAACACCAGTTCCCTGTTCAGTTCACATTGCCAAATTCCAAGAGCTGTTTCTTCTCCTCAGTCCCTCAGGGCCTCCTTATCTTTATCAGCTCTTTCTTGACCCACCCCGCCCTCGTTCCACCCCCTACTGCTGGTGCACCAGTGGCTGACCTTGAATGTGGGTTATTATTGTAATGAGCTCTGCTTGTGTGCAATGACCTGAGGTCAGGAGGGCGGGACCTGGTTGGCGGAGAAAGGTTGGGGTGGTCCAGTAGTTTTACTGGAACCCTGTTCAGTTTTGTGTTCAACAAAGTTTGAGTGCGTAACTTCTGGATGTTTCGAACTAGGAGTTTTTTTTTGCTGGCTCATTCCACTTACGCCTACAGCTTAAATGGTGCAAAAACTTTAAGAAGCCTGAGCTCGGTCTCATCAGTGTATTGATGGAAACTGTCTAAGGGCCAGATCGGGACCTCTTCACAGAAATATCAAAGGGTTTCATTGCTATTTGGGCTTATATGTGCTTTAGCATCAAGGACAAACCAGCCATACATTTGTGCCTAGATTCAATCTGCCCAATTTTCAAAAACTCAGTCTTTTGCAGGCTGAATTGTTAGAAGCAATGATATATATCACAATATTTATTTTTAAATAAATATAAAATAAAATGTATATAACATTTCTAAAATAACTTTAAATGCACACGTCTCTCTGACTTTTGCTGCTGAGTGCATTAGGGTGGCTTATAAAATAGTTTTTTAAAACATAATGCTTAAAAATGCATGCAAAAGTTGTCGTGACCATGTTGTCGTGACAGCGTTCTACTGGTTAATTGTCTCTTCTGGTATATCACCCACACCTAATTGTTAACCTAACACCGTGTCCTAATGCATGATGGGTTTCTAACAAAGAGAGAATTAACCGAAGACACTTCAAAAGCTACTCAGATTTGCATTTGACTTTTACATTTCATACCTTGATAAGCTACGCAACCAAGCTTCTGAAATCCAGATACAGAAACGAAACTCTGCGGGGTTACGGTTTGCGATCTTGCCATTCCTCGCTTGAGGTCCACAGCTGTGAGTCGTTTACCTTTCTGTACTCGACTTGCTTTGGTCAATTCCGTTTCCAGCCAGTAAATCCGTCCTGTTTATTTTAACGAGTTTATGCCGTGAAATGAATTCCGCCGCCGCCTTTTTCATGAAAGGAAGCTCAGTCCTCACTAGCTGAAGCCGAGCGTATCACGAGCTAGTTTCATTAACGATCGAGACAGATTGGACGAAGTGGCCCGAAATGGACTGCTTAGATTGTCTCATGTGCATTTACTTAGAGTTGTTTGTTAGCTTTCACTTCACTTTGTTCCAGACAGCTTAGCATGCACTTCCTTATGGAATCAATAGATGCTAAGCCATCCGTTAAAGCTTGTGTGGTTATCAGGCAATCTGAGGTCTCTTGCTCTTTCTGGGCAGACTGATCTTCTACCATCTGGCTTAATGCAGGTTGTTTGCCCTGAATACTTGTGTGCTTCAAGGACTCATCTTTTTTTCTTTTTCCCACGCAGGAAACACTATCTTGATTGTTATGCTGTCTGTAGGGGAGATTTTCCTCTCGGCTCTTGCTTGCGTTGAGGTCAGATTACTCAGAGCTGTAGTAGGCTGTGTTTTTTCTTCTTTAGGCCACACAAATACATCTTCACCAACACTCCCCTTTCCCCCCTACGCTTTCTTCCACTCGTTTTCTCCTCTCAGATTGTCTGTTTTCACGCATGGTCTGAAAAGTGAGAGCACCCCAGAGGTGAACTGGCGCTGATCCATCTTAGAGAAACTGGGGCAAAAGCAGAGAAAGGCCTAAATGCTGTGGTGTCTACAGTACCAGTGAGTAAAAGCCTGGCTTTGTTTGTACTGCGTTTCACAGTGTTGTGGTTTTGGAGCGACAAAACCAACAACAATCGCTGGTAATGCAATAATGTTGAAGCCGACTCGCAACCAAAAGACGAATTTATGAGTTGACACCAGGATTAAAGCTAAATGTTATCGGCTTTCACAGAAACTTACTGTTGTTGAGAACTAAGCCATTTGTTGGTTAGTTGGTTGGATGGGTCAGTTAAAATCGTTATGTAGGCGCTGAACTGCTTTGCTCTGGTTGGTTGTTTTAACAGCCCAGATGTTGTTATAAAACATGACTGTCAAACTCAGCAGCCTGGAGATAGTTATAACGTGAACAGTCCTTATCTTTATTCAGTCCAACAGTTCAGTCTTTATCTGCAAAAGAGCAACACCTCAAACTGAATTTGGAATCAAGTGTTGTTTAATAAAAATAAAATAAATATTAGTAGTAGGCCTAGTTATTATTATTATGTTATTATTATTATTAATATTATTATTGTTATTATTAAGACAGTAACATTGTCTTTTTATAGTATTTAAAAACAAGTTCTAAAATAATAATACTAATAATAATAATGTTAAATAGGCCTATTACTAATTAGTTAAAAACAAAGCATTATAAATAAAAAATGTAATTAATTTGAATGTATATTAAATGTTGCTTTTTATATTGTTGAACAAAAACATTGTTATAATAGTAACAACAAGAAGTTAAATAGGCCTATTGCTAATTAGTTTAAAAAACAAAACATTATAAATATTGACTTTTTAGAATTATTTTAAATTTAAATATATCTTTGTTGCTTTTTATATTTTAGTTTTAAACAAAAGCATTATTATATAATTATAGTAACAATAATGAGTTACATAGACCTATTGCTAACTAAAAAACACAAAACATTTATAAATATTGACTTTTTAAAAATTGAATTAATTTGAGTATTAATATCATATTTGTTGCTTTTTATATTTATGAACAAAAACATTAATAATGTTAAATAGGCCAATTGCTAATTAATTTTTAAATAATACTGAATTAATACTTTTAAATAATATGAATATCTTTGTTGATATTTATATTTTCGTTTTTGAACAAAAACATTACTGTTATTATAAATAGTAATAACAATAATGATATTAATTTATGTAAATATTAATAGCAGTCTTTTGTATAGTAATGTTGATGTTATTAATACATTATCTTTATTTTATCTTTTGATATACTTACAATTAAATCAAACAGCATGAATAAACATAATAAGATACAATAATATTCTTACTGAATCACATTTTAAAAGCGGCATAATAGTAAGTGTTCAATATATACATTTACGATGCTTGTGTTTGCAGTACCAAACATTTGTGCTTAGGTGGTCTTGTAACAGTGATATTAAAGCCTGTGTTTTCTCCTCACTGTCTCCATATTTAGCTCCGAGCGTCTGCTGACATACAGTAAACTCACACTATTGGTTGCTAGCAGCAGCACACAGGTGTTGTTGAGGTTACCACTCCTTGCTTCCTTTCCAAGGCTCTCTCTTTCGGTTCAGATGCACACACACACACACGCACACACTCACACACTCTCGCTCACACATGCACACGCTTTCACATTCACAGCAATGCATGCACACACGCTCATCTCACAACGCCGAGCCGGATAGAGGCGTCTTACAGGTAAACAGTTGCATATCTGCATGTTCTGCTTTTTGTTTCCTGCTGATTGCATTTGACGTTGCGTTTTTATCAAGCGCCGTGAGACTGTTTGTTTTGTTTCTTCTTTTTTTTTCTTTTTTTTTTCTCAGTGCTCGTAATTGCTTTGCATGCCATGTACTGGAGGTATCTTTCTGTTCTCCAGGAAAGAGAGAGTCGTACCTTCTCTTGTTGCAAGAATGTGCGTCTCTTCATCCTCTTAGCAACAGGTGATCTCTCACTGAGAGGCTGTTGCTAAGGGCCATCAGATAAAGGGAAACTCCCCGCGATTATCCCACGGGGCTCTGCTTGGCCCTCCGCCCACTCAATCAACCGCTGCATCTGATTGGCAACGAGCACTGCCAGTTAGGAGCCGATCCAATCGTTTGCTTCGAGCAGAGGAGGTATAAAGCGTCTCTCAGATGGCGTCATTGTTTGTGGTCTGAACCAGGAAACCGTTTTCCCTCTGTGTTTCCATCGATGCAGAACATCGAGCTGCTCGGCATGGTTTCCAAAATTGATATTCTGCCTCAGCTCTGCTCGCGTGGCCAATTGAACCAAATTAACCGTGCATAACGCCTGTCTTTCTGCAGAAGCTAACAGTGGGTCTCTGCCTGCTGTCACTGTGGTGCGGTAACAAGGTTTCTGTGGTAAACACGGCTACAATGCCGTGCTCCGTTCACCTGTCAGTTCGTCTTGCTGTCAAACCCTTGGTTGTAGCTTTAACGAGTCAACAGCCAGGCTTCTGTCACAATGAAGAGAGGCTAGTGCTGCTCTTCACCCTGACAGGAGGATAACTGGAAATCCACAGGGATGCTGTTACCAGGAGAAAAACTCTGCCTTTCACATCTGCTTTTTGTTCCTTTGATAACTGCACGTTTAAAGCCAGCCAAGTAGGGATGGATCAAGAAGGACTAGTCAATTTGTGAGTTCAGCTGTTTATGTAGGCCGTCTCTTGCATTTCAAATTCACTTTGCGGCCGAATTTGTAAAGCCTTAGTCTTTTCACAGACACACCATACTTCCACTTTCATTAGCATTGTACATCTTTTTTTGTATGCTACTTTTTTGGTATCCCTGTTTAGGTTTTGAAGCAAGGATGCTGGTTTGAACTGGTTTAAGCTGGTCCTTAGATGGTCATGAGCGACTAGCTCCTGTTTAGGACCATCTCCTGACCAGCACATGACCAGCTTAAACCAGCATATGACCAGCTCATGACCAGTTTTAACCAGTGTACGGCCAACTAAAACCTGCATATGACAAGCACATGACAATCCTAAACCAGCTCATGACCAGCTTTAATCAGTTTTTGACCAACTTAAACTTGCTCATGACCAGCACATGATCAGCTTTAACCAGTTTATGACCAGCTTTAACCAGTTTATGACCCGCTTTAACCAGTTTATGACCAGCTTAAACCTGCTCATCACCAGCACATGACAATCCTAAACCAGCTCATGACCAGCTTTAACCTGCTCATATTTTTAACTTCTGTTAAACTGATCCATCATCCAAAAAACCATTAACTTGACCCTAAAATCAGTGTCATTTCAATCATGACAGCTGACCCAAAATGTTTACACTCTCTCGGTCAAACACTTTCATAAATCACCATTTCATTAGTGGAGCACAAGAGAAGATATTTTGTCCATTTGAAAAGTCGATGGGGTCCAATGTTGGCTTTTTGTCCCAGTTGACATTCATTGAATGGAACCATTGAAACATTCTTCAAAATATCATCTTTTGTTATGCAAAAGATAAAAAGTGAATCAAGGATGAAGATTTCTTTTGAGTGAAATAAACGTTTTATAAATAGTCACTCCAAATATAGATTTGCACATCTAGAGCCACATCCCTCAACGAAACCACAGCTTTGTTATGAAAATGCCACGGTATGAAAATGCTTTGAAATGTTTGATCATTTAAATAAATGTCTGCTTGGCTTGCTTGTTGTTAACAACTGGAAAGCAAAATGAATCTTGGCCCTATAAGCAAAGCAGGCAGGCGTATGTTGGCAGATGATCCTGAGATGCTCTCTGGCTTTAATGACACACATGTCTGTTTTGAATCTCCTCTGAATGTGGGTTATGAAGGAGGGGGATGTTAGCACTGTGTACTGGATGGCACTGTTGATGCGGCGGCTGTTGTTTGTTGTATTTTCCCCTCTTTGCTATTTTTCACACACACTTCCCCCTCGTGATTCAAGGCATGTCTCTTGCTTTCACTGTTTGAAGATGCTGTTTTGGTTCATAAATGTTTCCTTTGCTCCCGATCTCGTTTTCCTTCATGCATTCTGTGTGTTTTTGAACCTTTTACCGTATGAAACCTGCCATATGAAATAACAGAAGAATCAAATTGTTCGTAATTCAATGGTTTATTAAAATTGAATGATAATAAAAGTTAACACATTTGTGTTTGTCGAGTATCATAATTGACACATTAGGCTTTTATGCCTAATAGAGGTCCAAACTGAGCAAAGATATGCAATTTGCTGCTGATATTTATATGACCAGCAGTGATGGAGTTATGATGCTTGTAATGTAAAACAGACACATTTAAGAAGATACTTGTGTAAAATGATATAAATGTCAGTCGTCACTCTAGGTCTCCCAATAATGTCTTAAGATATTTTAATACTTAGTTTTCTGTAGTTTCAAAACATAATGCAGTGCAATAATGATTGAGAGATTACCAAATAAACGATACTCAAAAGATGAGATTTTAAATGTTTTGGACTCTTGAGAGCATCATTTCTCTACTAAGGAACAGTGAAAGTAAAGGTTCTGGAAAGAAATGTGTTCGTATCTATTTGAACATGTTTTTTTCTGAAAAAATATTATAAAGTTAACCTAAGTTGCTTAAGTCCATTAAGTGCAACATGACAAACAATGTAAAAGTTCTTCATATGTTTCCTTATGGAAATTAGTAAAGATTCAGCGCAGAAAGGTGGATGTTTTTTATGATGGCTAACTGAAAAGTGTGAGCTAGGAATCACCTGACATTGTGTACAACAGGGTTTGCTGATAATTTGATCCAGCAGGCTTTATAGGGTTAACATTTAACACTCTTTGGCAGCTGATGATCGTACAGTTATGCTTTTATTGACTGATTAGATTCATGCTTGTTCTTGCTGACGGTTACACTGTGTGTGTTGTTTGTGAGATGCTCTTCTGGGACGCTTGCGCATGCATGACATGGTGGCATAAAAGTGCTTACCGTCCCGCTGCCCACGGCGGTCAGGCCGATGGTTGACATCTCTGCACGTACCAATTTAGTGCCTTAAATGTGGTCAGCAGAGCAGGTTCCAGAGGCCACTCGAACTCAAATTACAGACAGTTTTTGGTTTCCATGAATCAGATTTTTAGTCACCCCTGCTCTCTAATTATAGGCCAGCGCAGTTAGAGCCCCATTTGTTTTATGACCTTCGAGAAATTACCGGATTCAGCCTATGCGAGCCTGTTTAAGTGCTTGCGTGCTGGAACAGGGGAATTATTGTGGCAGAAGTGCTCTCCTTTTGGGAAAACGGCTTGGCGAGCTGAATAAACAGTAGTGACATTACCTTGCAAAGAGTGCAAGTGTCTCATTATGCCAATTATTTGGCTTTTTAATCCACTTTGACTTCGGCCAACGTTTCCCGAGTGAATCTGACACGTTTAAAGAAAACAGGCCTCCGAGTATCAACATGGCATGAGCGGCGTGTTTTGGCTGGCAGTGCGAAAGTGTTTTGGTTTAAGTGCTGCTCTTTTTCTGCGTTTGTTTTCCAGCCATCGACTGACTAGCAGACTTCGTTTTCTCATGCGGTGGAATGCAACGATTCTTTCGTTCAGGATGTGAGGTTGACAACAGGATGTTTATAGTCTCCTAGCACCTCTTTCTTTCTCAACTGACTTGCGTTTTTTTCCCTCTTTGGTCCTCCAGATCTGAACTGGATGTGGTTTACACAGCTTGGAGTAGCGTCGCTAACCTGAAAGGAGTCTTAGAGCGAAGTACATCTAAACAGAACGTGACGTTTGTTAAAGTGTCGACGTGCTGAAAGCTGTTGATTGATGGTTTAAAGAATCATGGTGTTTACTTGCTTTTGGCCTATTTACTGTTGCTGTCAAATTCTTATGAAATGCTCTTTACAGTACCGATTATAAACCGATATTATGGATTTTTAAATCCATTTTAGGTGATTTAGATCAATTTAAAGCAGCATCAGATGATTATTTAAAGTTAGTATTTAAATACACTAATATTTTAATTATATTAAATTAAATTAGAAGCATCTTTTCTGATATACTGTACATGATAATTTTGTGATACTTATATTTAAGTGAATTATTTCAAACGCTTTTGCTGTTTTAAAAAATATATATTTGCATTTTTTATGATATAGGCTAATATCAATATGTTATTATATGAAATATAGTAGGGAATGCAAAAAATTTTAATTTAAATAATTATAATGCCTACAAATGTTTTGCATTAAAAGCATGTGCCATGTACAACTTTAGATTTTTTATATATATATATATATATATATATCAGTATATATATATATATATCAGTATATTTTTTTAGAGACAATATTAAATTATATATTAATATATATTAATTAAAAAAATGTATATATATCAGACAAAATCATAGAATTGTAATCTTTAAATTAGTGCTGTAAAATAAAAAAATTGCGATTAATTGTATGTAATTGTAAATTTATTGTTTATATAAATACACATATTTACATTTACATATTTCTGAAAAAAAAAAATTTTTTCTCGACCTGTATTATAAATAATATATTTATTACAAAATTATAGACATGTAAATTTATTCACAGTATATGCTGTATATGTGTGTTTATATATACACAAACGCTTATTTTGTGTGCAATTAATCATTTAACAGCACTAGTTTTAATCTAACTGTATTAATAATAATTCAGCTATTTTCTCATTGCTCTCAAATGTCAGTGCTATTTGTGTTCTTATCGCAAGAGAGGAATATCCCGTGTTTTCAACCACAAAGCACATCTCAAAGGTGCAGCAGCTTGTCTTGGCAGGCGCTCTTGGGTTTTTTCCCTGCTAACATTTTAAAGTAATCGCGCACACCCACCTCTGCGGTCATACTGTTGTGGCTAGACGTTACTTTGCTCTCTGAGCACGAGGCATCTGGTATTTCCATTGCTTGTGCACTTCAAGTTAATGTGTGACACTCGTTTAACAGATGTGATCTTCCTCAGCTGCGTTTCACCTCCCCAAGACGTCAGATCACCCAAGTATCTAGTACCACTGGGGGACATTCCTTTCCTCTGGTCTTTCTTCCCAGACTTCTTAGTTCCGCGCTCCTCCTCGAAGGTTGGATCATTTGCGCAGCTGAAAGAGTTTTCTACACTGATTGCCTGAAGCTTTCCCGGACCCCCCCTAGTCCTTCACTGGTAAACAAAGGGTTCCCGAGTCCTTTTACAAGCATCCTATCCGGTGTCACTCTGGCTTGGGTCGCCCATCGACTCTGGAGAAGCAGATCATGTTTGTTTCCTGTAGAGGCACGGAATTGTACTTTGATAAGTAAAACTGTGGTCGGCCCAGATTGTGATGTCGTTTCAGGGTAATCGTTTTGAGGAAAAGTGCTGGGGGGGGGTTGGCTTGGCGTTTCATTTGTTTGAAAAACTCAATCTTGTGTTAACCGCTGGATCTCTGGGGTGTGTGTGGACGGCAGGGCTAGTGTACGCCAAACTTGGAGGGAAACTCAAAGAAAACGAGCTCAGAACCGCTAATGGTGTGTTTCAGACCGCAAATGAGATCGCAAGCCAGGAAGCCAACGTTGTTTTTGTTGAACCTCGCCGTCTCTCCCTCTGAGGTTCCATATTAATTTAGCTCTTGTTTCCAGAGCGTTTTTTTCCTCAAGTCGTTCCACCTCATGCTGAGAGACTCGAGAGGCTGTTTGGGTTTAGCGGCCGATGCGTATGCTTAACTTTTGGTGGTCTATCTGTGGAGATGACACATTCTGGATTATGACTGTTGACACAATCATATATTGATGTATGTATTATTATCAATATTGCAACCTTTTTTCGCATTTTGTGAACCAGTGAAGAGAAGTGAACCATGAAAGATATATTAAAACCATCGCTGTGTTTTTCTATCTTTCTCACACAAATTTTGGCACAATTATAATATTTAATGACAGTTCTGATGCATTACGTATTTTATAGTAATTATTCAAATTTTAATTCTATAGAAAAATATTGTATTTATTTGTGTGTGTGTGGAGAGAGAGAGAGAGAGACATCATGTGATATTCAGTATGTACTTATGCGTGATCATTTAAAAATAAAATCTGTAGCTGAGCTAATAATTGATTTGTTTATTTATCATTATATTCAAGTTCTGGCATGTCCATTAAGCCAGTAACCAATGAATAATGGAATTAGATGTTGCTAAAATAATCTAAAAATATGAATATAAAATAATATGCTAAAAATAGAATTAATTATAATTATAATATAATACTTTGTTCAAATAAGTTAAATTATTAAAATATATAAATTTATTAATATTATATTTAATAAATTCTGGGCTGTACATAAACCGATAAATGATGGCACAAGAAGATAAAAATGTTCTAATATAATAAATTGAATGAGTAAATATGTAATATATTGGATATCCAAAATTGACCATTTCAAATAGATAAATCTAATATCGGCTGATAACCTCCGATATAAAGTACCGATATATCATCTCTAATGATGTGAAATGTGTGGTACTGTGATCACTCCATCATTTGTGCCGTTCGATTGGATTTAAAGAGGTCTTTGTTGTTGTTGGCACTGGTTTTACTGGCAGCAGCTCTCACTGAGCTCTTTAACACTCATCTGTCTTTTCTGTCTAGTGTCAGTGGGTTTAACATGACCTCAGGTATAGATGTTTGTGGAAGTAGTGTAGCAGAGGACAGGTGTTCAAATGCGACACCCTCAGTCTAATCCTCCAGTAATCCCGGCTGAAGCCATGTGTTCGCTTTCTTACTGCCGACACACTAAAGTACAGCCAGCAGACGCCATCCAACTGAGGAGAAGGAAAAACATCCAATGAAATGAATTCTGAATTCAGCGAAGTGGAATTAGAGTGCGTGACTCCGCAGGTCCCTCACAAACACTGCGGTCTTGTGAATTTTTAGTAACAAGACTGTAAATTCAAGAGCGCTCGCTGGGGAAGGGAGGGAACGCTCAACAAGGCCAGCAGTGTTTTCATCCAGCAAGCTGTTTTTCCTTCAGTTACATTCAATTCAAAATAGGTCTTATGTTTCTTTTAATAAAGGAGTATTAGAAATGAGTGTTGTCAGAATTAGCACATTAACGCAGGAGACTAATTTTTCCAGTTTTATGGTGTTAAAAAGATTTCTCTTAAATATAGCTCTTAAAGTAACAGCAGCCAAATAATCTAATAACCAGCTGCTGCAAACTTTTTTCATTTCCTACTTGCTCAAGGACAAACGTAAATATGGCATTTATTATAATAGGTGTGTGAATATAGTTTACTTATTTTTTAAAGTCTAATAGATGTTGAAATATGCTATAATGTTAGTATAGTTCTACATTTAATTTAAGAAGAAAATTGTATATAAAATATCAATATTTTCTTTATTCGATTGACACCTTAACAAACTCACTTTTTATATTTATTTTGTGCAATGTGTTTTTTTGTTGTTTTTGTTTTAAATCTGCTCTTTTAAGAACTGTACATTAAAAGTTTTTTTAGAGGGACTTTGACTGGCACTTTTATCCAAAGCAACTCGCTTGCCTTCATTCCATCAGTTCATGTGTTCCCTGGGAATTGAATGCGTGACCTTGGCACTGCAAACACCAGCTGCTTTATCAATTACAGGCCTCTTCTGCTGCCTGGCTTTGGATAAGCAGTGAGTCACAATAGGAACAAATGTTTATGCTGCTTCAGTCGTCTCTCAATAATAACCAGCCACATCTATTAAATACGTTTCTTTTGCTTTGTATGGATTTTACATTACTTTTGTGGTACAGAATGCACATTCAGACGGTCTTTACATCTGAAGATTACACTTTCTTGTTCTGAATGTGGCCATGAGATCGTAGTTTTTTGGAAAGAATAGACAATGCAGTGTTTGCAGTCATTTTCATTAAATAGTGTAATTGTGCTGCATGAATGTTTTAGAAAGTCATCAAACCCGTTTATCTCAAATAGATTCAGGAGCAGAAGGACGCATGTCAACAGAGAAATGGAATGTTCATTTCAAATGAAATTGGCACATTTGTCTCTGGTTTTAATTCTTTTTCACCCAGAAAAAAGTTTTAATTCAATTCAACAAAAACCATGATTAGATTATGAAAGGGCAGGAGTGCTGGTATAAGCGACTGGTTGAGGAGGAACAGCTGCGGAAGCTCATGATGAACCTGACGCATGAAGCATCGGTGGACATGAGTAATAATCACAGAACGCTAATGGCTCTTGGCACTAAGGTTAAATAATCCCAGGCTCTGTTCTGTTCACATACTTCACCCTCGCTGGTAATTGCTGTAATTGAACGCAGAGGACGTTGAGCCTAATGTCAGCTTATGCTTTCATTGCTGTCTGTTTACAGTCTCTGTAATTGCATTACTTACTGTATCCTCACTTTATTCGCTTTACCTTACTTGAAGTTAATGTTCATTTTGATCAGCTTTAATAACCACAAACTCATTCACATCTAACATCAAAGTTTCTTTTAGAAGCCTTCAAACTCGTTTATTCTTATTACCTTAGTAATAACTTCAGATCATTAGTCTTGTATTTGTAGTAGTAATATTAATTAATATTTTTACTTTTGTTAATTGTAATATATTTAGTGTGCATTTTAAACCCATGTTTATTATATAACTGTAACTTTTAATATATTTGGGTCAGCAGCTAAAATAATAAAGTTAATAATATATAAACAGTATATTAAACTATATAAAATATATGCTTTGCATATTTATTATATATAAAAACACACATACAGTATAGTATTTAGAATTTTTTTATGCTTTGTTACATTTATATATATATATAATCATATAAACAACATCTTTTTCTTAAATTTATACATGCATGTGTTTTTATTTTTATATGCATAATAAACATACAAAGTATACACACATTAAAAAAACACTTTAAACTGTTATTTAATGTCCTTTATTTATTACAAATGGTGGACAAAAGGCTTAAAATACAGTAGTAATTGAATGTTTTTTTATCATCCTGTAGGTGTGATTCCTCTTGCACTTTTAATGAACTGTTTTGTTGTGGTCGTCTTTTGATTTTATCATCACTTGCTAACTGATTGTTTTCTGAATTCTCCCACAGATGGAGTCTCCGGTCTCCACGCCAGCCCCACCACCGCTCCACCTCCTCGCTCCTGTCGGCAACAGTGACATCTCCTCCTCGTGTGAGCAGATCATGGTCCGCACGCGCTCAGTGGCCGTCAACACCTCTGACGTCGCTCTGGCCACCGAGCCTGAGTGTCTGGGTCCCTGCGAACCTGGGACCAGCGTCAACCTGGAGGGCATCGTCTGGCAGGAAACCGAAGACGGTAAGGACTGATGGATACCCCGCACTGTCGGCTCAACATCTAATCACAGTTATATTTAATGTTGACTCATGTCAGTTGAAATGAATACTAGGGATGATACGAATACTAGCTTGATTTGGGGGGAAATCAAATCACAGTTTTTCTCCAATTTGGGATTTACAGAGCTTCAGAAATGCACTCTTTGGCAAAAAAAGGTATTTTAGTTATAGAAATCTGCAGGAAGCCCTTAGAGTTTCTCTAACAACTTATAGTTTATAAATGTTTTTCACGTTATAGGTGTCTCAAACTGCACTCATGAGCTGCTCATGTGTAAATGAACACAGAGCTGCACTTATTATTCATTAACTAAAACTAAAACTTTCAGGAAAATGATTTATCATTTTTTAAAAGGAAAGAATCTAATAATATATAAAATATATAAAAAAAAAAATTGTTAGTAAAACAACCCAGATACAATTAAATATTTGTTAATAGGTTTAAATTTAATTGGAAAAAGAGTTCACGTAACATTTTTAGCATCACACAGATTGTTGTAATAAATAATTGCATTTTAATTTTTATTACGTTAAATTTAAATCAAATTTTCTGCTTTTTTTTTTTTTTTTTTTTGCAGTTTTATTGTATTTGTTTGTTTGTATTATTTTATTAGTATTTGATTTTTGTCTACATAGTTTCAATTAATTTTTGTTTTAGTATGTCATGGTAAACTAAATAATAATTTCTTTAGCAATTTCTTTTCTTTTTTTCTTTTTATTTAAGTGGTTTTAGTTAACTATAAGACTTGTATATAATACTATAACAACACAATTGCACTAAAGCCATCTTGTGATTTTATTTTCATTATGTTTTACAGCCAAACTCTAAGAATGACTGAAAGAATGAATGTCATCTTTTCACTGAAGCTTAGCTGACAGGGATATGTAATTTGTGGTTTCCAAAAAATACTTGCAGGATATTGCGCATAACCAATCAAGCCTGTTTTGTTCCTGTTACCCATCTAGTGAAGTGCAGACTAGGTTAGAGCACACTTGTATTTGCTTGTTTAGCTTCCTGGACACTGCTTTCAGCTTGGCTTTGAGCAGGAGCAGGTGATTGACAGAAAAGCTGCTGTTTGCCTCATTACGCAATGCTTTTTCTCCCATAAAACGGATGTTTTTCATCCAGGACCGGTGCCAAACCGTTCAGGGTTTGACTGAATCGCTGTAGCCATTAGCCATTTGTGTGTTAGAGCTATAAACAAACAAAATCCAGACATCGCAGTTTGTGTTCACCACCTGATAAAGCTTAACCTCTTGGTTTTTCTTCCTCAGTCCTCGGAAGTTCCTGTTATGAGCTGTCTGTCAAAGAAGAGTTTTTTTTGTTGTATGTCTATAGCAGGTATTTAAAGGCAAATTAACCTGATGATAGAGGTCTTGTTTTAGCAGACTATGTTGTAATGCGAGCTCAGCTATTTGGCTGATGTCTGTTATTTGAACACCCAGCCGTGTTTCCTCTTTGCTGCGACTGACAATTTCAGGCAAGGTCAAAAGGAGCCATGCAGCTCGTACTTTCACCTTCGCCCACTCGTTCCATTAGCTCCGCTAACGCACAGAAATCGTGCAAGTTCACACCACATCAAATGCTTCCTGTCTTTCCCCGATCTCTTCATATCTCCATCCGTCTCGCTTTACCTCCAGTCCTGATGATTCAGTGCTGAGGTCTCGTGGCACAGCGGTCTCCATTTGACAAATGCAGAAAACAAGTCTGAAAGCGCCTCCAGAGAGGGTCACGGGAATGAGCAATAACAGCCAGACCAGCATGCCTTGCAGTTAGAGGCTTCGGAGCTGTTAGAGACGTCTCAGTTCGGACGCCCGGAGGCTTTCTGAGCCCTTTGGAGAGTTGTGTAATGGATGGACTTGTGGGTTATTGTTCCATCTGATCTACTGTGGCTTACATAAAACTAGCGCGGTGTTTATGAAGTTCATACAAGGCCGAGATATCATAGGTTTGATCAAGTTTTTACAAGTTTTTTAAAATTTGTACTTTGGATTTGGTTTGGTTTTCGCACTAATGAATTTTTTTTACATTAGTAAACTAATCTGATACAATTGCTAAACTGGTATAATATATATACTGTACTCTAGTGTTAATTTCCAATAACTATAGCTTTACTTTTTTTATTAATAAGTCATTCAGCCTAGACCAGTAATGGCTTTTGTGATGAATGTTTTACAATTAAAGCTGACAGGTCTTGTAGTTGTCGGTGTTAACAATCAGAATAAATCACCCAGCTACTAGAAATGTTCTTGCACAGCTGGCTAGTTTTTCTGCATCACTGGTGCATGAATTATTCTGCATATGCATGCGATTCTCATCCAGAACGTTGCATTCTGTTTAACTTAAGTCGTGTTCATTTGCACCTAAAGGCTAAACAACCTCTTTGCATTGTGATTTGACTACCAAATACTGACCTTTGGGGCGGCTGTATTTAAAGAGAACTGTGCGGATCAAAGATCCCTCTCCTTCTGGGCTGTCAGCATGAGGAGATGGAAGTGCCCCTGACCTGGCAACCCAGACCCTCCTCTATCAGCCTGTGACAGCTCATCTAAACCAGAGCGAGTAACGGGAGGCTCACAGAGAGGAGACATCAGATTGGGCAAGAAGGCAAGACGCTCAGAGAAAGTGACATTTTGCAAGAGCAGCACAGCAACATGCGTTTCTGCGCCAGGAGTCTCGTCTCTTGTCGACCCCACCTGCTGACACTCTCAAATGTCAGCTTCAAATCTTCCAGTGCTTTATGGCTCCTGGAGTGTCTTTGCTAGAATCCCTGCATCCCTGCGGTGGGCTGGCACGACACTAGCCTGGCTTTGGCGAAACTACCGGAGCGTTTGCCAGGCCAGAGTTGTTTCTATTTTTGAGTCTGGGTGGCAAACCCTCTACACACGCATACCGGGCCCTTTCAGTCCTTTGTGCCAATATCTCCGAGCAAGTTTCTCTTATTATTGGGATTCGTTCATAACCGGTCCTGTGCTCACCGTCTTCAAAGCATGATGTTCTGGTGCTCAAATAAGCCTGAACTACAAACCCTTTTGTTCCCGGAAATAAAAGGCATTGTGAAGCAGGAAAATGAAGGCGAAGGAGATAAGACAAACTTTGTTCTGGAGAACCTCCAGACCTTTCCAAACAATTAGAGGTTGTTTACTTTGCCGTGAGGAGGTCCTTGGAGCGGTCTTGAAAGCTGTTTCTACTGGTGGCACAGTTCCATCTCTCCAACCGGCGTGGCTGTCATAAACATGGTGGCGTTGTCCAAATCCAGAGCAGAAGTCTAGTGCCATGGATAGCGTCCCCTTTTCTGAAGGAATGTAATGAAGACAGACACTTGACATGTGGATGTCGGCTCACGCAAGCCGGTCTGGAAAACGCACAAAGAGCCCTGTTGGGCTGTCATGTTTGCCCTGGAGAGAGTGGTATTCAGGCCTTTTTTTAGTCTCTCTCGTCTCTTTCTTTTCTCTGTCAGTCAGACGGACCTTGCCAAGCCGAGCGCGCACAGAATGCCAGATCTAGCCTGTCTTTTTCTCTCTCAGCTTGCGGTCAAGCCTCAACTCGGCCTCGCTCTGCTTTTGGTTTTGTTCCACACTTCCCTTTTCGTCTCTTCCTTTTTTCCTCAGATCTTCCATCAAAGTCTTTCTCCTCCTCGTCTAACAGCTCTTACATTTCGCAGCGGGGGGATCCAGCTAGCTTTCTCGGTTCCTGTCAGCGCTCGGCAGGCTGTCAATATTGGACAACAATGACCAGATGCAGCTCGTTCTCCCTTTCATTTCTCCTCTGGCTTTTGCAGGCTGAAAATCCGAAACCGATCAAGACATACCAGCTAAGAGCAACCTCAGCAGTGTTGGCGTTTGTTCTTCAGAGCTGTAAAAAGTGATATCGCCTGGGAAGACGGGAGTCTTTGTGCTTATTTTCCAGGTTTGAATGACAAGTTTTGTTGTGTACCTTTCACTCTCTTAGGATTCCATCCTCCCACTTTACTCAAGGGTTTATAATTGCCTCCTGGCAACCCTTGGTCGTCTACTGGGAAGAAGTGCTGAGGATGGATGTCTGGGGGGAAGGGAATGTTCTCACCCCTCTGCTGAGCACAAGTTACTCAGCTGTGCCAAATCACTAGCGTGGATATTACAAAAGAAGGGCCCCTTCACTCCCCCTCTCTCTCCTCTCCCAGGAGACCTGCTCACCTCGGTCATGTGGCCCAGATAATCAGTCGAGGCAGCCACCCGAGCAAGCATGTCAAAGGATCACAACCTCATAAAAAAATCAGGTCTTTGACAACCAGTTCTGTTCTCAGTTCTTTTTGAGATGACTGATTGTTTCTTCACTGGTCTCGTGCAAAAACAGATGTCAAACAGGTTTACCTTTTAAATGTATAAAAAGAAAAAAATTTAAATAAAGATGTGTACGAATATTTACACTCATAAAAAAATATTGAATAAAAAAATCCAAAAAAAATGTTTATTTAAAAAAAGATTTGTAGCACTTGAGTTGAAGTAACTAAATAAACGTTTATTGTGAACGCAATCCTTTGTTGTTGTGTGTATGAATGTATTTGTGGGTGTGTGTGTATATATATCAATCGTATATTGACACACACACATTCACATAGATAGAGAGAGAGCTGTTGTCTGTATATTCTATATCCTATTTGTTTAACAACCTCTTGCTGCTGCTCTTTCTGTCTTTGTCCCTGCATTTGTGCTAATCCCAAATTAATCAGACACAATAACTTCTAAAACGCCATTGAATACACTCTCCCTTTGCTCTCGAGTGACTTGTTAGCCTGCCTTTGTCTTACACGATCACACCGATGCCCTTTCCACCTTTTTTTTCTCAATTTGACCTTCAGCTGGGAAAAAGAGGGGCTATGGGGAACGATGAGTTAAAAGAGAATGGGAAAGGAGGTGCCGGGTCAATGCCGGGGGACCTGCAGTCTTGCCCCCTCCCCACACCCAGCGGGACACAGGAGCAGATTACGGGGACCATGCTTGCCTATTAATGAAACTCTTTGCAGGAGAAATTAGACTGGTGACCCAGGCGGTAAGGGCCCCTATGCTTCCCACCCCCCTCTTCTTTTTTGGGTTTGTCAGTTCTTTGTTGTCAATAGGATACTCTTTGATGGGGCTATTGGGGGAAGGTTGAACTAAGGGGCCCAAAGCAATGACGATGACCCTTTTTTTGCTCTGAGGCAAGGGCGTTGGGTGGAAATGGGATATAAAATGACAAGTGCACTGCTCTTTGGGTAGAGGGTGGTGGGATCAGACTTCCATTGTTTCAGTCACTGCCAAGGTTCTTAAAGACTAACCCAAAGAGAGTAATCTTAGCCTCAGTCTCGGAATTCTGATCTTGGGGATTCTTCAGGTGTAGTATGAGTCGTCTGTCTTCTGTATATCATCCTCCAGACTTTTTAAGCTATTGGTTCCCCATGTCAGTTCCATTTAATGTAGCTTGTGGTTATATGTAAAAATGCTTCCTGCCCTTCAAACAAAAGCAAGCACAAACAAACAAGAGCCCTCAGTCGACTAGTGTCAATCATTCAGGGTCTATTTCTTAACTCGGTGAGACAGCGAGCTCTTCTCTTAGCCCCGAAATTGAGCCTGCAGTCTTAGTTTGGACTTGTCTGGCACACCAATTTGCTTCTCTTGGCAGCTAGGCAGCACAGAGGTATGCAAAACAGCCATTGAGAGCCCCGCACAGTGAGTGGGAAACACAGCAAAGGCGAGGACAATGCAGCAAGTGCTTTCAGTTTTTTCGCCGTCACGTTTTCCGTGATCCACGGACTTGTAATGATTCATCCTCTCAAAATTTCACCGGGTTAAGAGGCATACAGTGAAAGTTTGGGCAAGCTCTTGCAGAAGCAACAAACAATGGGATGGTGCTTTAAAATGTCGATGGCTGCTGTGAATGTAGAATTCTCAAAGCGTCTGACTTAGCTCGGCATGCTTCAGGGCGAGGACTCTGCACAAAGCTGCGGTTTATTGCAAACCCAGTGGCGTTAAGATATGTATTCTTGTTTGTCAATCCGTGCAGATAACCATTTGCAGAATTGCAGATTGCATAAGATTCAACTGGCATAGAGAGGAGGGAAATGTGTAACGCTGAAAGAATTCACAAGATAAGTGGAACCAACTGCCTGAGGCTCCCTTCCCCAGAGAGAGGGAGAGAGTTACAGCTTGGTTAATGATTGGGCGGCTTTCGAGAGTGAATAAACGGCTGCTTCATGAGCAGATGGAAACAAGGTTGGGTTTTATGTCTCATTGTTTGTAGCTGGTTCCAGCAGCCCTCCAACCCCCAGTTCTCATCGCCTCGCTTGCCTTAATCTTCACAATTAGGAGCGCTGTCTTAATCTGTCTGAGACCAAACCTGTATGAATACTAAGATGATTTACAGGTTATCTGTGACTAATTACAGATGAATGAAGACATAGGGTGTGGGGAGGATTTTACTATACTGTGTTTATAGCATTGGTAGAGAGGGATTGGTTAAGACTTGCATTTCCTATTTCTTGGTCATTTTAGGCAAGTCTCAGAATTTTGGGTCTCAGAATCTGAGAATCACAGTTCTTCGGATATACCCAACTTAGCATTTCCATCCAGCGTTATTGCTGTTGATGGATTTTGTGCTGAAAAATATGCATATAGCAAGGATAATGATGCACATCTAGTCAGTAAATCAGCTGGTTCCTTCATTAGTGGTAAAAAAAATCACAATTCAGTATTGCAACTGAATCCTCTGTGAAACTGAACATACTTTAGCGTAGCTCATCTGTGATCTACGGCTCTTTGTATTAACTGCTGCTCCATTTGAAAACAGGTGGAGATTTACCGCTTTTCAAGGAGCTGACTTTACGGAGCAGACGAGCATGATTATCCCAAAGCCCCAGAAATTAGAACCGCTAGAGAATTTTCCTAAAATGCTTTTTGGTTTCTAGAAAAATAACCAAACAGGATCCAAACACTAACATGAGGGATTGTTCTATGTTAGTTGGGAAGACTGTTTGGCAAACATTAGGAGGCTGTCGGTCTGAGCAGGTCAGGGCTTCCTTTTACTGAATTAAGCACCTACTGTGGAAACATGAGCCATGCGGGAGAATTTACAGTTATACACCAGACATTGTGTTATAGCTTATAAAAACTAAAGTAGTCTGCTGTAAAGATCTCTGGTGCAAGGGTGCAAATGTCGCTTTAAAGCTGACGACTAGCGCTCAGGTTTCGTCGAGAGACTTGCTGACACGTAGAGGTCACTGGCAGGGAATGTGAGTTACGCACACACATATTCTCTCTATGTTTTCCCGTTGGCTGTGTGGCACACCTGTGCCTTAATACTCTTTATTATTTCTGGAAGCGAGTACACACCTGTTTCCCAGCCTGTACTGTACTGGACTGTTTCAGTGTGCTTTAATGAGGCTCTGAAACCGAAAGAATCAGACAGGGTTCCAGTTACAGCTCGCTTTTATAGGGTGCTGGAATAAGGTGCTTGCGCTGCCTGCGTGCCATTAGAAATAATGTTGTACGTTTCAGAAAATCACACTGAATTGTCAGTTTGGTTAACTTTGCAATTCACCTTGCCACGTCGGTGGTCCTGAGGCCGGTTTCAACGGTAACAATTGCCATTCCAACAACAGCTGATGTCATGCTAATTGTTAGCAGATGTAGTGGTATTTTTTCAGTCGCGTACAAAAGGCCAATTATGAACATTTCCCATTTGGAGACATGATTCGAGTATTCTGCTCGATTTCCCTACTTGTGTCATTGAGATGGAATGAGCGCTGTTGCAGTGGCTGCTCGCAGTTGCCAGTTGTCAAGGAAACGCAGCGTGAAAGGCAGAACTAAACACATGGAGGGTTTTTGTCTCCCTTTGCAGTCGACTGCGGTGTGAAATTTTTATTGCCTGGCACCTCTTGATAAGCTGTTTTAGAAGCAGGCAATTGATGCCCCATTGCGAATAGCGCGTTGCAGCTTGAAATCAAACAGATATCTCTTGTGTGCTTTGTCAGTCACCATGAAAGGTCGTGGAGGCTGTCCTCAAAAGCACCATAGATAAAATTTTTTCTGTGGCGTTTAGGAAGGTCAGTCGCTTGATTGAGTATGCACAGTGGAATTGCGTTGTGGGTGGCTGGGGAGTTGTAGAAGTGTGTGCTGTCTTCCAGGCACTTGATGTTTCTTGATACATCCCTAAAAAATGATAGCTGCTGCCACCTGGTGTTAACAAATGAGGTTCAGTAGGTGAAGGCTAATTTCCTGTCACTCGTTTGGCACTCTGCATCTCTCAATGTCTGAGTTTTGTTGTGCTAAATGTCAAGCAGATGGCACACAACCTGCAGGAAGCTGAGATTTAAGTTGACAGATCTTGGGAATGCTGGATGCGGATGAATCTTTTTGGATGGATTCCAGTTCAACACACAATATAGGATATGGAGTTCCTGCATGCTGTAGAATTGCAGATGGAGGACATGGGCTGACCAGTGTTCCTCACCACCCTTTCTTTTCTTCTCTTCTCTCTGCATACTAATATACTAGTGTGCATACTAATTTTGTGCACCCTGCTGTTCCTGTTGTCTTTATACAGGAGGTGTTCTAGATTTGGACATCTGTGCTGAGGAATATAAAATCGGCAGTGTACTTGTGCCAACAAGCACTCATTTACCTTTTTTCCCAACTCTCAATTTTGCAGATGAAGAACAAGGCTCATGCTTATTGTTCACAATGGCGTTGCATACAATGTACCCTAGTAAAACAGTAGCATATTTAAAATACATTGATTTCATAGTAAGTATAGTGATTAAAATTTGAACAGTAACATTAACGCTTGTAATAATGAATATAATAAAACTTTACTACTTCCACAAAATGCACATTGCTTCACATTAAGCCTAAATGTTTCTATAAATATCGTATATTATTTTTTCTGCAGGTATGCTGGTTGTAAATGTTACCTGGAGGAACAAGACGTATGTGGGCACGCTGTTAGACTGCACTCGACATGACTGGGCACCCCCACGGTAAGCTTCAGCCTTAATTTACAGATGCACATGTTCAGCTTGTTATGAAAGCTTTGCCAAATAAATGCAGTATGACGTTAATTTTTTGAACTATAGATCTGTTTAAATTCATTCTGGCCACTACATGCTCGAGCCTCTCATCATCTTCTCTGGGCCTTTGTGTATTGCCATTGCAGTAATGAAGGAAACATTGAAGGATAATGTCTCAAAACGCCCCCCTGTTGACACCCACCTTTTGAAATGCAGCATCATGAAGGAATTGATTTCTCCCAGCCCCCCCTATTTTCTTTTCTATTCCATGCATCGATCTAAAACAGCAGTAGTTCCCCACAGACCAGCATTTCAGTTACGATGCTACTGGGTCCTAATGCCATGAAAGTCTTACCCAACACAAAGATTGGGGCTAATATAGCTTGAGGCAATAATAGTGTTGTGTTAAGGTAAGGCTTCTTTTTGACCTTGCAAATGTTTTTTTGTTTTTTTGTTTTTTACAGTACAGACACTCCAACACCTAGCTATATATTTTTTATGCTTTTTTTCTGCCCAAGGTCAGATACCAGTACTGCATGGCACAAATATTTGCTGTACATAACATGGTGTGCATTTAAGAGACTCTGCCTCAGGAGGTAGCTTGTAATTTCTAATCGTAATGTTCCAGAAAAGGCTGTATTTCCATGGTGCACTTTATCTGCTGGCTGCAGGAGACTGCAGGCAAACATTACTAACACAGCATTAGCCCCTGGGGAGTGTCGGTGAAGATGATGCAGTGCATTCATATAGGAGTGTTTCTTCTGTATGTTTGCTTTCCAGTCACAGCTGCTTTGAGTCACATGTAGTCCCTGGAACAGGTTAAAGCAATTACAGATCAGTGCAAAATTGTTTTTTAACCTTTTACACCATTGCAGAAGCTACACAAACTCAGAACTGATAGTGATGATTTGGGTGTTAACTTTTGGTCCAGTTGGGGGTGACAACTTGTAAAGCTGTACACAGTGACTTGTTGCACAATCAGAAACTATCATATAGTGAGATGTATTTTATAAATAGACCATATCTTGTTCCTTTTAACCCCCAGTTTATAAAAATGCACATTCCTATTTGACAAACAGATATTCTCCTGTTAAATATATCTTAACAGCCAATGATACATATCATTATTTATTTCCTGTACTGAGTGCTGTGGGCCCTAAGGTAGCTTCCTTAACTGCTCTGTTTCACTACGGTTTAATGCCTGTGCTTTGATCAAGCTCTCTGGTTGATCTTGCCTCTGAGTATCTGTTGGAGGATGTTATCACACTGCATCTAATCAGCAGCCAGGTCACCCTGGCTTAATCCTGCAGCAGTGTGGCACTGCATGCAATTCATCAGAACAAGCATTGCTGTCGAGATCAGGGATAACGAGAGGATAAAAACGCACAGCACGTTGCTGGCTCTCCAGGGCCCACTGGAGAAGCACTTATAGCACCCAAATGGAGAGGCTGATTTAGAAGAGAGGCCATCTCTCATCCGAGAGAATATCTGCAGCACTGTTAGCACCCTTTGTGGTTTGCAGATAATTGCGAGAGGTTTAGGTGGAAAAAGGACTGCACTTATTTATTGGATTGATTCTGAATTCAGTGTCATTGGAAAAGTTGTTTTTCATATGTTTTTCTGCTTCCTCAGGTTCTGTGAGTCACCCACAAGTGACCTGGAGATGAGGAATGGACGCGGACGGGGTAAAAGAATGAGGCCCAATAGCAATACGCCAATCAATGAGAACAGCAACTCTTCTGATAACAAAGGCAGCAACAACAGCAAGACTCGAGCTGCGTCCAACAGCAAAGGGCGACGGGGCAGTCAGAATTCCTCTGAGCGGCGCACCCCACCAAACAGCAACACAGAGGATGTAAAAGCTAGTCCTTCATCTGCTAACAAACGCAAGAACAAGCCAGTCTCAGACATGGAGCCCAATTCCAGTTCAGAGGACACTAAGGGTAGCAAACGAATGCGCACCAATTCAAACAGTGGAATACCTCATACTGTTCTTCCCCTCTCCAACATCAAAGCTGAATCCTTGCCTCCCTCTTTGGATCGCAACTGCCCATCGCCGGTGCTTATCGACTGCCCCCATCCCAACTGCAACAAGAAGTACAAGCACATTAACGGCTTGAAGTATCACCAGGCACGTGCTCACAATGATGATGACATCAAGCTGGACATAGATGGGGATAGCGAATATGGAGAGGACTCCACTTTGCATCCAGAGCCAGGCAGTTGCAATGGCGCATCCATTTCTCAGAAGGGATGTGCATCTCCTGCACGCTCAGTCACCCCCAAAGGCAGAGGATTTGATGCACAGAGCCCATCACCATCATCAGGAAAGTTCAGCTCCAAGCAGCCTGGCAAGAAGAAATCAGATCCTGAGCATGACTCTGGTGTTCCCATGGATGGGTGTGAAGATGGCCCATGTCTTACAGATGAGACAAGCAACGACGGCATTGATGATAAAAGAGGTTTGGACAAAGCTAAGAAGTCTGGCAGTGGTAACAAGGCAGACAAGCTCGCTCAGAAGGCAATTAAGTCTGCAAGGCCCCTCATTCCTACCGTACCTCCACAGCCGTTGTACTCCACCTCTGGCTTCCCTGCCCCCAGTTCAGGATCCTCCTCCAGCATAGGTTCTGTGGTCCAGTCTGTTAGCAAGAGCCCCCAACTAAAAACGATTCAACCCAAACCTGCAGTAATGGGAGATCCCTCAATGAACCCAGCCATGGGCAGCTCTAAAGACAAGAAAAAGAAAGATAAGAAAAAGAAGGAGGGTGGGAAGGAAGGAGACAGTCCAAAAGCCCCTGGCAAAGGAGGGAAGCCTGAAGAAGGTAAAAGCCCATATTCCGAGAGCTCAGACCAAGGCAGCAAGAGTGAGGGGCTGTTAAATGGATCCACAGATCCCCATCAAAGTCGGCTAGCCAGCATGAAAGCCGAGGCAGACAAAATCTATAGCTTCTCTGATAATTCTCCCAGTCCTTCTATAGGTGTGGCCAGTCGGATAGAAAGTGGGGGGATGGCGCAACCTCTCACTCCACTTCATGTAGTTACCCAAAATGGGGCCGATAACTCTTCTGTGAAGACCAACAGCCCAGCGTATTCGGACATCTCTGATGCAGGGGAAGATGGAGAGGGCAAAGTGGAGGGAGTGAAGGTCAAGTCTGAGGATCAGGCAGTTCGGGAAGGTGCCAAGAAATCCCTGTTTCCATCCCAACCACCAAACAAAGACTCTTCTTATTATCCAGGTTATGAAACGTACTACTCTCCCAATTATGTCAACCCAAACCCCAGTCCAGGAGTTTCTAACACTGTCACATCATTGCAAGATGGTGCAGTGAAGGTGAAAAAGGAGGAAGACCCAGAACCTGGGAATGACAAGGGCAAATCAGAGCCATCTGAAGATCGAAAGCCAGAAATAGGTGCACCCTCTCAGCAGCCACCACAGCCTTCAGTCATTCAGCAGCGTTCTAGCATGTTCATGCAACCTCTCTATTACAATCAGTATGCTTACGTACCTCCCTATGGCTATTCACCTGATCAGGCCTACCATAACCACCTGATGAGCACAAACCCAGCATATAGGCAGCAGTGTGAGGACCGGCAACGGCAAGCAGCTGAACAGCATCGTGCTGCGGAGAAGAAATCAGAGGCTGCTCAGAAGGATAGGGAAGCATCCATGAAGCAAGAAGAATGGAAGCAGAAAGCTTCGGTTCCTCCTACCTTGTCTAAAGCGCCTAGTCTCTCAGATTTGGGCAAACCGTCCCCGCAGGGCAAACCCAAAGATCCCTCGGAGCCTGGCAAGTCGGTCATTATCCCTAAAGGAGAAGATAGCAAAGGACAGAGCCAGCAAGGTGAGGGACTGAAAATGAAGCTTAGTGAAGCTGGACATCATGCGAAAGATGAGCCGAAACCAGGCCTCGAGTCTGGGAGGTCAGCTATGGAGCAGGCCATGTACATGTACAGACAGGTATGAAACGTCTTCTTTCTACAGTGTTTTTTTATAGCAGTATTAACCTTTATGGATTTTCTGAGAAATGTACAACTCTCGAGAGTGACCTTTTGATAATGCATCCATTCTCACTATGCACTTATCTATCTTTAATAATGGGCATTTCAAACTCTGCTTTCTTTTTCAGGAGCCAGACTCTCGACTGTGGCCGTACGTTTACCCCAGCAAATACCCCGATGCTCAGAAACAGATTGATGAGGAAAGATGGAAGGAAGAAAGAGAGCGGGATCGTGAGCGTGAGCGTGAAAGAGATCGGGACAGAGACCGAGAGAGAGACCGGAAAGGCAAAGACGAAAGGCCACGTCCTAAAGACACTCCCTCTAAAGAGGAAAGCAAGGAAGGGGCCGAACCACGAACTTCCTCTGCCTCAGAGGAGCATAGAGTCAGCAAAGATCCACGAGCACACATGCAGTTTTCCTCACCTCTGCAGCAGCACCAGTCGTATATGTCTTACATGCATGGATACCCCTATGGCCAGGGTTATGACCCCGGTCATCCGGGATATAGAGGGATGCCTGCTGTCATGATGCAGAATTATCCTGGTAAGTCCTTTGTGGAGCTAACTATAAACCACTAAGGGAAACTATTTAATTTTACCTTATACTAAGGGCCACTATGAATTTCACCCCTTTCCTAGGATCGTACCTGTCACCAGGGTACTCTTTTTCTCCGTATGGCAGTAAGATGCCACATGGAGAGGAGGGTGAGAAGGCTCGTGCCAGTCCTACGGTGAGTGGCAAGTCTGCATCGGAGTCTAAAGCAGCTTTGGACATCCTGCATCAGCATGCTAGCCAATACAAGAGCAAATCGCCCACGGTGGGTGAAAAGACGCCTCATGAAAGAGACAGAAGTGGGGGCGAGAGAGAAAGAGACGGCGAACGTCCGAGATCGTCGCCCTCTCAAAGGATCATGCCTTCCCACCATCACCTTGGCTATCCACTACTCCCAGGACAGTATGACCTGTCCTATGCTACAGGTAAACTATAAAAATATATTTAGGCGTTAGTTAGGGGAAGTTCGGATCATATAAGTCTCGTTCATCTTATTTTAATTTTTTTTTTTAGTCATTTTGTTGTAGCAAAACATAATTAAAATCACTTCCCTAACATTACAACAGCTGTCTCGGGTGTACTGTTAAATCAGTGAAGGATGTCCATGTGTTATCACAACAGCTGGCTTTGACTGAATTGCGTAGTCTTTCAGAAACACTGATATGCAATTCTCTATTTCACAGGTATCTCCTCTTCAGCCATTGTTGCCAGTCAACAAGCCTCTGCCCCCTCGCTTTATCCTCCACCACGGAGGTGAGAATGGTAAGAGGATTCGTCTCTATGATTTTACTTTATGCATTGGGCAGTGTTTATATATAGTTATATACAATATGTAGTTATATATACGGTACCTTCCACCACTTGTAAATATCCATATCTTTTAGCAGAAGAACCATTGTTTTTGCAAAAAGGCATTGTTGCTTGGTAGAATAAAAATATTTTAAGCAAACATTTTAAATTTAATTAGAATTGACTTTGATTTTGTTTATATAAGTTATGAATAAATATGAATAAACAATGAACAGTACATTTATTACGGTATCTTTCATAAATGAACTCACTATGCATTAACTAATGTTAACAAAAACGGCTTGTGATTTTAATAATGCATTAATAAATGTTGAAATTAACATTGACTGTGATTAATAAATGCTGTGAAAGTAATATTCATCCTTAGTTTATGGTAACTAATGTTTACCTTATTATTCTTTATGCTGGGCAGTTTGAAAGAACTAAGCTGCGGAAATGAATCGAACCTCCTAACTCATTTTTGCAGCTATTAAAATATGTCCAATTATCTCACACACAAGCCCACAAGAAGTGGATGTATAACTAGGCTTCTCCCTTGGTCTTTAGAAATTTAATGGGCAATAAAAAGCATATTAAAATCATCACAATATTCACAACGCAAGTTAATTTTATATTGCTTACAAAGTAATATTGATACATGGTCTAGCGCTAAATTGTCTTATCCTTGACTGAGTCCCTGGAATGAAGTGCTGTGCAGTCTTCGCTGTCCTCTAGTGGTCAAAATTCCCAAGGTCTTTTCATACTTGACTACAATGGCTGTTTAGTTGCTTATAATGCATCATATACACTGTATATCATATTTAAAAATACATTATGAAATATATTTTAAATTTGATTCTGATTTCCCTTCTAGGGAGAAGTAAGCGGCTGTTTTTCTGTGGACATGTGACTGGTTCACATGAGGATGTGATGTGGAGCTTATGACATCAGTGATGTTCAACGATGTTCCTGGTTTCTTTACGGTTCTTTATCCTGGATTTTCTGGCGTCTTTGACCCACACCGTCAGAGAGGAGAAAGTGGATGCCCAGGCTTCTACATACACGCCGATCTCCACACATCCGGACGCCTCCCTCTCTGTGCTGCTGGCTACATACTCAGGAGAGAGGAGACACAACCTGTCTGCAGAAACGCACGCGCCCCAAAAAACATGGACCTACAGAGGTTGGGAAATCTTGAATGAACCTGGGTGCAAAGACATTTTGAAAGTCACTACATTGTGTTTAAAGCATGGGAAAAGCATGAAGTGCTACTGATCTGGACTGCTGCTCTCGAGCCGAGGATTGTTTTGTTTTTGTATTGTTTGCCCCCGAAGGATTCCAGCGTCGCTGTTGCCGCTCTTCATCTTCAATCTTATTTGTGGACTATGCAAGTGGATAAGGCTTGTCAAGTTCACGTTACCATTGCGAAGCAACATACTTGAGAGGTGACAGTTCTTTGTCCAAGAGGGATTTTTTTAAACGCACTTCCCCGTCTTTATCGTTCATAGTTATGTTTCTTTCGCGGTAATGGATGATGAACAAATTGCTCAAAGTCTGCTTAGCACTGGTCGTTTCGCAAATGTTCTCAAACGGGCATCTTTGCTTCACATCAGTCGGTTCAACAATGACTCAGTGATGGGCCTTATGATGTTTTGGATTATCCGGATCGTGGAGGGAAGATGAAGCATTGGCTGCTCTCTGAGTGTCTCAAAAAGCAGGAACTTTGACTTCCAGACTGGATTTCCGGAATTTCCGGCCTGTATTGACCGTTATCATATGCGGACTAGGCTGTCTGCTTCTCCCAGGTTCTAGAGAGTCATTTGGGACGTGATGTTTGTGTTTGCCAATGGAGTTACCGGACTCTACTGAACTGTGTGTGTCTGGTCACAAACTGAACCTTCACACACGGATACTTTGCTGCTTGCGAATCTCATGCCAGACTGCATGAGTGAAGCCCAGAATGGGGCGAACCTCGAAGGCTTCGAGCGATCCGAGATAAATAACCCCAATAGAGGCTTAGAGCCGGCATCCAGCTTCTAGACTACTTCTACTTCAGGTCGGTAATCCCGATCCTCAGACTTGCGGAGCAAGGAAGACCTAGAAAACAGTTCTCTTTTTCTTCTGTACGTCTGCATGGTATAATCCAGCACTCGGTAAAAGCATTAATCCAAACAGAGAGCAATGCGACACAAGCAGGCGTCCTTCCTTTTCTCCCTCACTATGTGCTTTCTGTATATATTGTACAAAGGAATTATTTTAAAAAAAGGTTGTTGGATGCTATTGGATTTTCTTACTATCTCTCTTTCTCTTTTATTTGATTTTTTTTTTTTGTCTGTTAGCCTTTTTTTCTACCATTGTTGGCATAATATCAACGTTTAGCTGGTATAACGGCTTTCTTTATATTGGAAGTGTTTTTGTTTTTTTTTACTACTTTTTCTACCCCTCCTCTTCAACGTCAAGTCGGTCCCACTCCGCGTTGAAACTGTTCAGAAGCACATGTTTTGCGTTTACTGAAACAAAGTCGGTTTTAATAAAACGTCAGGATTTTTAGTCAGCACCCAAGGTTCAGAAGGGAACAATCCAGAAGGAAGCGACAACCCGAGTCCGGTGCTATCTGGAGCTAGTTTTTCCAGTTCATCATCATGCAGTTATTGTGTGAATCTGAAACTCTCAGGAGAGCATTATTGAAATCTGAGCCATTTAAATCATCCTGGCATGTTCATCGCTCTCGGCTGTATTCAAACTTGATTATTGAACAGCACGAGGAAGAAGACATTACTTACCGTAATTGGTTTATAGTGAAGAGGCAGCATTTCCCTCCATGTTAAACATGACCGTTTGTTTTCATCAACGGCAAACGTTCAGTATCTTGCTCCTTAGATTTATAACTGCGCATTAATGTCAATGCTATCACAAAACCTCATTTGATTTTAACTAACGCTCATGCTAATGAGGCCTAATGGCACAATGCATTTGTTTTCTTTTGTTGTAGAAGAGACCCAGGCCAGATCGCTTATTTTAATTTTAAGTTTACACTTTTTATGCTGATTTAGGACCAGCTTTCTCTACCTAAACCCTAACTAAGAGATATCGCAGCACTGGTCTCAGGTCATCATCAAAAGGCTCACGCTAATACGAGAGAGTTAGGATTTTTTATACGTAGTAATAACCTTACTTTTAATTGTTCTGTCTTTGCGTGTTTAGCCAGTAAACCTGTGCTGTCTGGTGACTTGATTCAAAATTGTTGAGGAAAAAGCGCTTGATTGTTTTAATTTATTTTTGAGGGTTCTTCTTTCGTTGTTGCTGTTGTTTTTTCTAGTTCAACTTTTCTCCGTGTAGAAATGGCCGGTTTTTAACAGTTCAAACATTCGTTTATATTTGTCTCAGACGGTGCTAATATAGCCTGCCCTGTGCGATCCTTGTGGAAAGAGAAGAGGGAATTTGCTTTTTTGGTTTAATTTCTATTTTCTGTTTTTATTAGGCCCATCCCACTAATTAAGCCCCACCCACCCCACATCCATAGAGAGCAGCGGCTCAGTGTCGGTCATCGGTACTTGAAAGAAAGATGTTTACACCTCTTCGTTTCTGTGTTTGGATACACTTCTCTTTGTACACCACCGCTCTCTCTTTCCCGGCTTCCTCACTGTCGGCCTCTGTCCCACTCTCTCTTCCTAGGGATCTCTCATGTAAAGTGTAAATTGCTACATTTTTTATACAATACTGTAACTTGCCTTTGTACATTTAGGCAGAAAATAAATCTTTTTATGAGACAATCACTCCTGTTAATCTGTGTCTTATCTGTCTGAAAGAGTCACCTGTGCATTATAATTAAAAGCTAAATTCTGATCAAAAATCTGTCCTGTGGGAGGTTTTAAAGGTTTATGAACCCCTAGAGGTTTGCAAATGGGATAGCAATACTAATTCAGAATTTAATATGTAATTAACTTTAGTTTTTTTTTTTATTATTATTATTATTATGGAAACGGAGCGCTTAGGTTAAGTAAAAATATATTCAATTACTTGGTTGGAATAACATCCAAAGATGTTTAATCTGAAATCATTTTTAATAAATCCAATAACAAAATAAAAGGCTGCCATATGGTCAATATAATAACATAATGTTCAAAATGTTTATTCTATTATGATTAATCTTTTGCAAACATGTTCTGTAATTATATTCATGTTTCTTCTAAGAATTGTACAATCAGAATTCCTAGAAATCATTTTGAGTTTATTGTTATTAATATAATATCCTGTAATATTGTTCTTAAGAGCCAATTTATCCTCAGTGCTAATAAGTTCCAAAAAGGAGTGAAAAACCAACAGGATGGGGGAAAAAAGTCAAGATCCAGATTATAATAATGTTCTAAACATCAACCTGGAACCATAATCTCAAGCCAATCTGAGATATAAGATACAAGAAAATTAATAAACACTAATCTACGCCCAACCAACTGACCAAATTAATAACAGGAATTCTATTACCAGTCTTTAGCCAGCAGAGGGCTGTCTTTTACCTGTTTTTAAGTTCACTGTATTTTAGCACAGCTGTAAAGACTCTTCTGTTATTAATAATTCAACATTTAACCATACATAAATGTTTTCTTTGACAAGTTTGTATGACAGCAAAGAATTTACTTTGTAAATGGGTGCGGACGCCATATTTAAAGTCTTGTCACTAACTGTATAAAGAATGCATAAGTGTTTAAATTGTTGATACTCTGTGTATTGGATGTAAAAAAAATTGAAAATACATACAGTGGGTACAGAAAGTAGTGTATTCAGACCCTTGCTAAAATCATTTAAGTTCATTTTTTTCCTCATTAATGTACACACAGCACCCCATATTGACAGAAAAACACAGAATTGTTGAAGTTTTTGCAATTTATAAAAAAAAAAAAAAAACTGAAATATCACATGGTCCTTAGTATTCAGACCCTTGCTCGGTATTTAGTAGAAGCACCCTTTCAATCTAATATAGCCAAGAGTCTTTTTGGGAAAGATGCAACAAGTTTTTCACACCTGGATTTGGGGAACCTTTGCCATTCCTCCTTGCAGATCCTCTCCAGTTCTGTCAGGTTAGATGGTAAACGTTGTTGAACAGCCATTTTTAGGTCTCTCCAGAGATGCTCAATTGGTTTTAAGTCAGGGCTGCAGTGATGGTTGAGTTTTTTACAACTTTCTCCCATCTCCCGACTGCATCTCTGGAGCTCAGCCACTGTGGGGTTGTTTGGGTTGTTCTGTACCTCTCTCACCGAGGCTCTCTCCTCCCTGATAGCTCAGTTTGGTGGATAATTCTGCAAAAATGTCAAGAATTCTGTGTTTTCTGTCAATATGGGGTGCTGTGTGTACATTCATGAGGAAAAAAATGAATTTAAATGATTTTAGCAAATGGCTGTAATATAACAAAAAGTGAAAAATGTAAGGGTCTGAATACTTTCCTTAACCCACTGTATATATAATGTATGTGTGTGTGTATTTATTCAGTGCATTACAAATATATACACAGTACACATGCATATATTATGTAAACATTTATCCTTTTATTGCTCTTTATTTGCCTAGCACTATTGTGATTGACCTGTGAGTAGTGTATTTAATGATTCTAGTAGTAGATTCTGCTGTATGCAGTTTTAGAGGTATTGAGTTTCTTTGCTGTATTGAGTGTACTGGAGCTGGCCTGTGAGAATACAGCTGGGATTAATGTTACTGCACCAATATCATCTCCTTTCTCTGCCCACAGCATCTCAGTCTGCTGCTGAGGTTTTGTGTGAGAGTCTGTCTATAGTTAAGGCTATTTTTTCTTAATATGAAGATTAACTGTTGCATAGTGTTTGTGTGTTTATCTCATGCTAACACATTCTTAATCCTCTCTGTCAAACTGTAACTAGAGTTTAGTAATTGTTTACTCTAAGAAGGTTATGATAAATGAAAAGCTGGAGTGGTGGTGGTGTGGTGGTACACTGGAAAAAGAAAATGGTGTAGGATTTATTTTGAAACAATTTTTACTTTAGTAATGGCTGGTAAATTTCGCAAATAAAATGAAAAATGTCAAATTTAGAACTGCAAACAGTGAAATAGTATTAAAAAGCATAATCCCAAGCAGTGTTGGGGAAACGCATTGCAAGTAACGCAAGTTACGTGATAATATTACTTTTTCCAAGTAACTAGTTAAATAACGCATTACTTTTTCATTTTAAAGTAATATAACTCTCTAATAAGTAACGCCAGTTACTTTGTATTCTTCTTTATTTACTGGCATGTTGGGAGAAATCAGAAATACAGAGCATTGTGTGCGGTTTGTGAATGCAGTGTGGTTCTAGACTTAATGTGAATGTCAATTAATTCACAGTACTCTCAAAAAACAGATTTAGTATTGATCAAAATGAATTAAAGAAACTCAGAATACGACGTAAACCTGCAGTAATTAAATTACACAAATGTATCTAATCCCATTTTATAAACCAATGTCTTTGCTGTTGACCTTGGAAGATCCAGTTCAACCAAACTTACAAGCAAAAATGGAAAAAATAAACTACTGTGCTTTATTGTTTGTTTGTTTGTTTCATTGCTGAAGAGCATTAAACTTTTGTATTCTACTTTACAGGTGTAAATTTACTTTTTCTTCAGTTTGAGGTTTATTCGTGACACTTTTTGGTGTGCTTTTACATTTGCTAGAATTTCCTATATTAAAAACAAACACTCAAGCTCTGCCCATATTTAAAAACTAACGCAAAAGCAACATAATGCATTACTTTCCATAAAATGTAACTAAGTAACGTAATTGGTTACTTTTTTACTGGTCAAGAAACACCATTGAGATTTTATAGGTTTATATGAATTTTATTCAAGGCCTAAATTAAATAATTGTATGCAAGATTATTTTTTTCCCAATCCAATTAGTAGAAAACTCTGCTTTAAAGACCATCTCATTAGTCAGTTCAATCCTGCAATCAACTGTTGAGAAATGGTCAGACTTCATGCATTCAGTTCAGAATTTTGTGCTTAACTGGTCTGAGGAAACATACATTGCACAACAGTTTTTTGATACTTCACATTGCCTAGACTAGCATTATCCTTTTAAAAACATTTAACGTGTGACCCAAAGAAACAATTAAGTTATGAGATTGTTGTGGAACTTTATTTTGAAATGGTTTGTGTTTTCTTGTTGTGATTAGAATATTATCTAAAGTATGTTTTGTACTGAGTCTGACTTAGGCTCAAATTGACAGGGCTATATTGATGCCATTGTTTAAAATACACTGGGAGTGCATGCAACTACCCGTTATGGTAAGAGGCTTGACTTTTCAGGACAACATGCACTAGGCAGTAGCAAATCACAAACACATGAACACAGTACACCCCATTAACACAATCAAGTCTTTAAAAAAAGCAGGTAGATCACCTCTTCAAAGTAGCTCCTAAAAGCAACAGCCTATGAATGTTGCTCCCAAATGGGTAACTAGTCCCTAACTAGTGCAGGTAGATGACGCACTCAGATCCACGTGAAGGAAGAAATTTGGGCACATTTGAGTTTTGCAATTGCGGCAAATGGAGAAATCATGTTTATGTTCAGATTTACAGCACTATTTGGGCCATTGTATGAGACAGTATTAACCCAGTTGGAGAATTTTTTCACACATTTGTTACAATATACAATATATGAGAGGAGAAAGTAAAAAACTTGGGTGAGGCTCTGGAGTGAATCAGCACCGTGGGTGGGACAGTGTTTGCGGGTTTTTACTTACTTGCCAAGTGTTTGTTTGTGGGTAGTTGTAAAATGGAGATCTTGGAAGTTTGTTTGTGCAATTTGGTTTCTGTGTAATCCTGAACCGAGCTGAGTGAGAATGTGAATGTGTGAGGTGGTTTTATTGTGGTGAGGTAAAGGAACGAAAGCTCTCGGGGATCTAGGCTATAATGATGCACTGCAAATCTGTTTAGTCACAGGTTCCAAGGAGGAGCCCCACTGGAGGAGATCTGGGAGTTAAACCTCAGAAAACTCTATTAATGTGTATTATCTCCTTGGTACGGCTCCCAAACATATGAGTGTGAGAGTGGGAGGGGACTGCAGAGACCTGGGAGTTCCTTATCTTGACAAAACATCTGCTCTACTAATCTCTATTAACCTGTGGGCTTACCCACATCTTTTTGGGCTTGCTTCGAGCATCCAGTAAGAGTCCTGAATTTCAGGGAGAACCTCTAGGGAGACCAATCTCAGGGAAGAAGTATCAGGGGGGTGCAATAATGGAGCATTTGAAGATAAGCTTTGCGTTACCTTCAGGAACTGCCTGGAAGAGGCATAGTCATACTCTCATGAGGAAAGTGTGGATTACTGTAGGTACTTGAGAAGTGTGAGTGTCGTGGAGGTTCTGAGTTAGTTAGCACTATTTGTCATAGTTAAAGAAATAGTTCACTCAAAAATTTAAATTTGCTGTTAATTTTCTCACCCTCAGGACTTCTGAGATGTAGGTAACTTTGTAGTTGGAACTGTCATCCTTTAGTAATTCGTAAAATTCAAGTCAGCGGCTGCCCTTTTTTAAGAATCAAAAAAGCATAGAATTAATACTTGAGGCTCCTGGCCATATTACAGCAAGATCTTATGAAGCAAAATGATCCATTTGTGCATGAAACTGACAAGAAATGTAATTACAACTTAACAGCCACTCTAGTCTTCATATGCTATATGTAAATAAAGTATAAAAGGGTGTGCATGATGATGTCATTTTTTGCGCTCTTGAAAGCAGCATCAAATTATTTGCAGAAGCAAGAAAACTGTTTTTATTGTAAATGTACACAAATAAAATAAATATTTAGAATAGTTTTGAATAATGTCTTATTCTTGAACAAGTAAGCTGTTTCTTTATAAAGGGGAAAAAAATCAAGTGATCCTGTCTGCGCCACGCAATAACATCCTATAATATCCTGAACAAAATTATGCCTAATAATTGTAACTTTCAAAGTATTAAAAAGAAACATCAAATTAAGATATTTATGTTTTAAATGTAACTCATCATTTCACCATATAAAATTTTAGATGCAATAATATGGATATGATTGAATGCGCTAAAGTTAAACGGAAAAATACTGTGTTGACCTTTACAAAACTTTATCGATAATTAGCATTTACATCAGCTATATCGGTAAAAAATATGAAGCGCTAAATACTTTTCCGTAAAAACTCCTTGGATGGAAACCTGGCTAATGACTCACTCTTAAAGATGGACACATGCTGCCACCTACTGGCAGTTTATATAGTGTCTTATTATAATTAACAAAAATATTAACAAAATTAAGTATTTGATATGAAAGATTAGGCTTAAAGCACATAGTATATAAAAAAACCCTAGCAGCCACCTAAAGCACAGGCAACTTCGAAAAATGTACGATAATTCATATCTGTCATCTTATTGATTTAAGAGAGATTTTCTACCAACAGCAAGTATTTCAGATCGCATTCAGCAGTCATTCAAGATGTTTATTTAGGACATATCTGTCATGGGAGAAACGTGACGGAAAGGCATGATGTTCACAGTCTGAGCTGGCACGGTTTCATTCCCACGCGTGGAGATAGAGGGGGAGAAAGACGTACAGTGACTCATATAGTGAGCTTTCATACATCATATCAGCTGTATCTGCAATGGGGTTGAGCACCCACGTACTGAACTGTTTCAAATGCAGAAAGCCTGAGTAAACCTCTGATCATCACTGTTATAAAAATATGCACCTTGACACGACATAAATGAGAGGCGGGAAGATGGAGTTAGTAAGTGAGGAAAATGAAGACAGAGGACTAATAAGAGACTCTCTTTCTGAATCGTGAGACGTTACAACATTTATTTTCTAGAGTGAGAAAAATGCAGTCTAACAATGGAAATCTGCCACCTACAGATTTACACCAGGAAACAAACTGTGTGTGTGTGTTCAGTTTTGTGTGGATGTGCTTCATTGGTAACATCTGATTGAAGAAAGAAGATAAGTTCAATGGGTGCAACAATGGGTTTGTTTTATGGTGCTGGAGCACGCATGATGTGTATTTATGTGTGCACATCTGTGTGAGGGAATATGTGCATGAAGAAGCATGTGTACCCATGTGTGTGAATGTATGTTGGTTAACTGGCTGGAAAAGGCCCGTGGTGAGTTTAGGAAACTCAGCTGCTCCCATGTGGAGCTCAGCTTTGTGCTCCACTTCATCACTGCTGTGATTAGAGACGGACATGACCTGAACACTACAGTTAACTGGCATCGCAAAATGAATACCTGTGGCTCCTGATAGTAAACTGAGGTCTTATGAAACAAAATGATCAGCCTGTGCAATATTTATATGTTCCACATTTTTCGTCTGTTTATTACCGATGTTCTGTTTGCATACCAAACCTGGCCACTTGTCACGTCCCTTCCTTCCCTTCCTTCCTGTTTCTTTAAGTTAAATTATTACACCAGTGAGCCCTTAAATCATGCATTCAACCAATCTATTAATAAAACACTAATTTAATACTTCAAATATGTATACATGTATGGAAGCCCATTTCCGCCACTCAGTAAAAAATAAAAAAGGTTATTGTGACTTTTTAACTCACAATTCTGACTAATTTTCTCACAATTGGCAGATATAAAGTTATAAAATTGTAATAACATGTTAGTCTTGCGAGTTTATCTCACAATTCTGAGAAAAAAAAGTCTTTAGATAAAATTAGATGGCCTGTATACATTTACATTGTACATTTTACGATATATATATATATACAGTATCTCACAAAAGTGAGTACACCCCTCACATTTTTGTGAATATTTTATTATATCTTTTCA